>NDFG01001772.1:1203-16609 GCA_002167245.1 Sporophila hypoxantha
ATCTCTGCATCCCTGGGAAATGACACCGGCACCCCAACCAGAAGAGACCCGACTGTGCACCCCCAGAAGATCCCGCTTTGTCACCCTGGGGATCCACTGACACCCGAGATCCCGGCGCACCCCAGAGATCCCACTGCACCCCAGAGGGATTTTCCCCGCTGCACCCCAGGATCCCGCTGCACCAGAATCCCAGGTGATCCCCTCAAGCAGGGAATGCCAACTGCACACCCAGAGATCCCACCGCACCCAGGGATCCCACTGCATCCCAGGGATCGCCACTGCACCCCAGAGATCCCACCGCACCCAGAGATCCGCACTGCACCCTGGGATCCCACCGCACCCTGGGATCCCGCTGCACCCCAGGGATCCTGCTGCACCCCAGAGATCCTGCGGCACCTCAGGAATCTCACTGCACCCCATGGGATCCTGCTGCACCCCAGAGATCCGCTGCATCCCAGAGATCCCACTGACCCAGGGATCCCCGCTGCACCCAGGGATCCCGCGCACCCCAGATGATTCCACTGCACCCCAGAGATCCCGCTGCAGCCCAGAGCCTCTGCCACCCCAAGATCCCGTTGCCACCCCAGAGATCCCGTTGCACACCAGGGCTCTCACTGCATCCCAGAGATCCCATGCACCCAGAGATCCCGCCTGAAAAAACATACCCCAGCTCTCACGCACGGTGTGGGGCAAGGGAGGCTCGTGCAGCTTTGAATGCAAACTCTTCAGCTGCTGCGGGAGGATCTCGTTTTCCGGCCCGAGGATTTGTTCATTGTATGGGGAGTCTTACAGCAAGGGACAACAGTCTTTTCAGGACGGATATTTTCTGCATGCCTTCCAAAAGGAGGACAAAGAAGCGTCGAAATCCTCTTTGAGACAATGTGTTAGTGAGAGGAAAAAGCCTACAACCAAATAAAGGATATATCACAGGGAGTCCGCGCGCCAGCACTGCCCAACCGAAGCATATCATATATGGACCAGACGGACGTATTCTTAATACTTTAAAGCAGAGGAAGTTGCAGGACCAAGTGGCATCTCCTCTAATTTCTGCACCAGAAGGCAACATTTTCAACAGACTGACTTCCGACCCAGCCCTTCACTGTATTTCCTTTAATCCTTTTATCAACTCATTTTAACCAATCCTTTAATGTCCCAAGGAAACAAGTTACAGAATTTAATTGCTGTTGTGTTTTTTTCCAGCGTTAACTAACAGCATTTGATTTTGCTTCGTGCTTGTACCCCCAGTTCTTACATCCTACCTCCCTGAAAAGTTCAGCAACCAGCATTATGCACATTCTCCTTTTCAATAATCCCATCATTACCACTGGCACGGTCAAATTCCCTCCATGGCTTTCTCACACCCCAACAGGTAGGCATCATGCCAACGTTGTCCAGGGGAGCGGGGAATGTAGCCAGTGATACCCTTTGGGTGGATGGCAAAAGAGAGCATTTTCTGGCTTGAAGGACATACAGACAATCATTTTATAAAGACAACCACTCTGAGCAGTAGAGTGAGCCTGAGATGAATAATAAAACCTTAAAAGTGTAGCGAAGAAAAATAATCTGTTTTAAATTTGTTAAAAATTAACTTTACCATGCGACGGAGTCTTTCTCTGAAGACAAGATACCTCTATTTTGCCTATTGCTTCCCAAGGAGAACACTAGTGGCGCCTGGAACTGATTTTTTGCTTGGTCTGCATGTGGTATGGGAAGAGCCATTTCAGTTTCTTTAGTCCTTTGTTTTTTTTTTTTTTTTTTTTTTTTTTTTTTTTTACATCTTACAGCCTCTTTCCTGTTTTTCTCCCAATTTAATACACATTCAGGGCTGACAATGGCATGCTCCAACCTTTTTCCCATCTCCTCTGCCCATCAACAAATTCCCACAAAGAATTTTATTAAAGTCTGAAACTACCACAAACGTAGCAAGGGTAGAACCGCAAAAGCAGCCCAACTCCCCCTTTCCAAAGGGAATTGCTTTGGAGAGGAAATTTGATCTTCTGCACCTAAAGCCTGGGACCTGTCCTCATTTAACCTCGGAATATTGTTGATCCCTTGTAGTGCTGAAGTGAAGCGATCCCACTTGCTGCAGTTGGATCCTTGGGGGATCAGCCCATCACTCCATCACAGCTCTCCTGCTGCACAGGATGTCTCCACAGCAAGGTTGGACGATGTAGAACACTCTTTGTGGATCACATTTACACCTTTTATGGTGGGCCATGCTCCCCTGTGTGTGGATTTGGTGGTCAGGGAAAACATTAGGATTTCTAGGAGATAAAAACCACCCCAGCAGGCGTGCGGACAGAGCCAAGCACACAGCTCTCCTGACCACCTGCAGGGAAATGAGGTGGTTCGCTGAATCCCTTCCACTGCCCATCAAGGGAGCAGGGTGACAGGCATCCACAAAGAGTGTGACAGCATCCCAACAGGGTGACAGAGCAGACCTAAAGGGTGGACGTTATATGCTTGTAACCCATTTGTGGTGTTCTCTTTATGCTGAGATATCATGTTCTGTGCCTTCAAGGACTGGCTGCTTCGAAGTGTGAAAAGTTTTGTTTTCGGTTTTGCTATCAGCGCGTCCCACCACGGCTAGGTGGGACACAGAGGGCAGTACATGGTGCTGCTTTTGCTTTTTGCTTTGCTTCTTTGCTTTTGCATCTTGCTTTTTGCTCTCTGCTCAATTATTAGTTTACTAACCAGTCCAAATTATCCCTGGACTGTTTTCTCCTTTCCTTTTTTTGGGCCCTACTCGGCCTGCTACCGGACTGGGCACCTGGGAAAACACCAGAGTTTTGCACTTGTGGGCTGCAGGCTAGCTGCCCCAGCAATGGAGGGACGTGAGAAGAGCGACCACCCCCAGGAGAGACTTTCTAATTGTCACATCTTTTTCAGAGCAGTGACAGGAGTGGTGTCATCTGGTATTGTTCATTTTGTTGCTGGCGCGTGCTTTGCCTGTAAATAAACAGGTTCTTTCCACTTTCTCTCCAAGGGAATCCTTCCCAAACATTTGGGGAGAAGCCATGTGTGGTTTGCTTTCTGGGAGGGGCCTCCTTTGGATGTTTCTTTCTCCCAAACTTCTGTCCCCTAAACCAGACAATTCCCAAATGGGTGAGGCAATCCCAAGGGGTGACAGCACAGCCCCAAAAACGGTTACACGCGTTCACAAAGTGACAGCAATCCACAGGGGTAACAGCATCCCAATAAATGCCTTGAAGGTATATTGCAGCAGGAATAATTTTCCATCCCATCAACAAGCTGGACCAGTGGGCATGCCACTGAGATTTTCCCCGGGCAGAAGGGTCCTCCCACCTTTCCCCAGAGAGGCAGGTGCCCTTGGCTTGTGCTTTACTAAGGTGACTTTCTGTTCGGGATGGCGTTGTGGCACTGCAGCACTGGCAAGGACTGTAATGTTATCTGCAGATGCATGTCCAACCGCCTCTGGCAGGGCCACACCTCGCTTTCACCTAGCTGACTCAAAACAACAAAGAAAAATCAAAATCAAACACCATAAACCTGACTTCTGCGCTCAGACTGCCACTTGCTGGAAAGATCACTGCCAGCACTGGGAATGTGCAGCGCCACCTCCAGTTCTTCCCAGTTATCACTCCAACAGAGCCTCCCAGCCATGTTGGGGAAAGCAAATTCTGAGATGAGCAAGTAGCAGACCTAAAGAAGGGTTTGCAAAAATCCTCATGGAGAACAGGGGGAGCTCCCTGTGCAAATCTTGTTTCTGAGGGCACAGGGGCACGGCGATGCCCCACTTCTTGGGATTTACATCCAAGCCAGAGTTTTGACTCCATACGTCAAACCTCTAATCCTCTGCTTCAGATGGAATCTGTGCAGAATCCTGGATTTCTGCAAGGAAACGTGACAGAGGCTGTCCCACTGCTCCAGAGAAAAAAATGTTTTATTAAAAAGTAATAACATAATAATATTTTTGTTAAAACACACAAAAAAACCCCAAAACCAAAAACAAACAAAAAGACCCTCAAACCCCCTCCAAAAAAAAAAAAAAAAAAACAAACAACCAAACAAAAAGAAAACCTAAACAAGCAAAAAGTACAGAATGAAACTTGTTGGTCTGGAGGGATATTTGGCTGTGCTCTGCTCAACAGGCAAACCCCAGTACTGGTGTTCAAAGGAGAGGCAGTGATGGTGGGAAATTCAGGTGGGGGCAGCTACAGGGTCAGAAACCCAACCAAAGGTGCTGGGACTGCTCTGGTTTTGGGAGGAGGAGGAGGAGGAGGAGGAAGGCAGCATCAGGGCTCCAAGGACACCCTAAGGAAGCACAAGCCTGGCTGCCCAGCACAGCATAACACAACTTTAGGGACTGGGATTGAAGCCAAACCCACCCAAAGGAGAAATGAAGCCTTTTTGATTGGGAAGTGTAATTAATGATCAAAACCATTTCCTGAAGATGGAGTAGATTTGCTGCTGCTGGAAACATTTCTGTGTCTGATCTTTCTCTAACAAACTCCTCACTTTGTGCCCTCACCATTTGCTGGATTAACCCCTTTTCTGACCCAGACATGGGGCAACTGAGAGGTGTTTTAAAAACTTTTATTCCATTTTCAGTCTTATGTGAAGGGTGAGACAATACAGATATTATAATTCATACCATCACAATCAGAAGCTTTAAAGCATTTACAGCATAGTGTAAAAAGCTAATTAAAGCTAATATTATTAAAGCTAATAAGCCAAAAMCACTCATAGTGTATTGTAATTAAGAAATAGCTTCTAATTCTAACAGCATCAATTATAACATCTGTATTACCTCACCCTTCACATGAGACTGAAAATAGAATAAAAGTTTTTAAAGGCCTCTCAGTTACCCTATCTCTGGGTCAGAAAACGGCCAAATGTGGGTCAGAAAAGGGCATAATCCAACAGGCACTCCCAGCCATGTGAAATCCCCCCTTGTTGGGGAAGATGAAACAGGAAAGCCTTATAAATATGATTGTCTGGCAAAAGATTTTGAGAATATGGAAACTATAAGCGAAATTGAAATGAAAGCAAGCTTTGAGATCCCTCAGTTACTGAACAACTGGAAAACAATGGCCTGGCCAGCTGAAGGTGATCCCCTTTTGATGGAACAACACCCTCTGCTTGCAGACAGGCCCAAGGGTCAGAGCAGACCCTGCCAGCTTGGCAGAAGGGGCCCAAAGAGGAGTTTGTAGGGTTTGAAATGTAGCACAGTATGGTAATGTAATGATTCTTATAGGCTGTATGGAAATGCTATAGGATTTGTATCTTGTACTAGATTGGTTAGTGAGAATCAGAATATTCAACACAGAAGATTTATTGTATTGTAACGGGAACCTCGCTCTCTTACCCCTTTTACTCCCTTATGCTTTTACTCTCTTCCCCTCTTACACTCTACCCCTCTCATCATCTCTCACCCTCTCATCCTCTCTCCCCTCTCTTCTCTCAGGCCTGCTCTGAGCTGTGGCTGGCAGCTCCCAGCAGGGCCCTGCACCCAGGCCCTTTGCAATAAACCCCAAGTTCCAGACCTGGCTCAGAGATCTCTCGTCTCCATCCATCCCCACTGTCCCACCCCCGACGCTCCCACACCCCCTCACCCCCCAGCCCCACTCACCGTTTTTGTCCCTGCACAGTGGCACTGGCAGCTCCCTGTCCCTTTGCCCAGGAGCTGTGCCAGGGGTGCCATGGCCAGCTCCCTGTGCAGCTGCTCAGCCGCAGGGTGCGGGGCCAGCCCCGGGGGCTGCCAGCCCTGCTGGGCACCGGGCATGGCCAGGGGGCTCTGCCAGCCCTGCTGGGCACCCAGCAAGGCCGGGGGGCACTGCCCAGCCCGGGCATCCAGCGGGGGCTGCACCGGCTCCTCCAGCACCGTGGGCACGGGCTGCGGCCCCAGGGGGATCGCGGGAGGGCTTGTGATGGTCTGGTAGGTGACATAACCTGAGGGACAGACACTGAGTTAGGGCACTGAGGGAGAGGATGAGGCATTCCCTTCATCCCCATGCCATGGGAAGGAGCCTGGAGGTAGAACCAGAACAGATCAACTTGGAAGAGACCGCAAGGATCCACTCCATGCACATCCCACAATAGCTACGAACTATGAACTCTATTTAAGTTAAATGTAAATAACTAAAACCAAAGGGAAGCTGCAATACATAAAGAATGTACTGCAGGAAACAATGAGATGTGGAATTTCTGCTTTGTATAGGCTTCCATATTATTCCTACAATGGTTTTGGATGCATCATTATTCCTTGTAGCCSTCTTGGTTCTTCAATTTCCAAATCCTGGGAACAGCATACTTCTGCCTGCTGAATTCTTTTTTCACAAGWTTTGTTTCCATTTTTTCCTCTGATCCTCACCAGCCCCATCAATAATCCAGCCTGCACAGAAATCCAGCACAAATCCCAGTCAAATAACATTTATTCCAGCTGTCACCAAAACAGTAAAATATCACCAGCCAAGGTAAAAAGTAGTAAAGAGGGAAAAAAACCTGCAATCCTTAACTCCACGTGGCTGTGGCAGCCCACCCCAAACAGAGCCCCCTCCAAGGAATTCTTGCTCTGGCACCATTGCTGCTCATCGAGGAAAGGATCTGCTGTAACACTGGCTGGAAAAAAATTATCTCACATCCAGCAAATGCTAAATATCTCCACTGTGAACCAGGGACAGAGCCCTGTCATTTGAGATTCTGCAGGCACAGCTGTGCTGGGTAACTTTGTCTGATTTCCCCTTAAAAATCGCCCCTGATGTGGCTGCCCAGCCCTGTGTGACCCCCTGGCTCAGGCACTTTCTCTGTGCCAGCAGTGAATCCCATTTTTCCCCTCCTCTGTAGTTCCAGAGGAGAATCACTCCTCCACCTCACAGCCTTGTTGGAAAACTGTTCCTGTGTCAGCCTGGTCTTTTTAAAACAAACCAAATTCCTTCCATTTTTGTGCTCACAGGCCATTTTTTCCCAGGTCATTACAGCCTTGCTGTGAGCTGCCCTTGGGAGCACATCTGCATCCCAGGGCTGAGCCAGGGCATGGGGAGCTCCCTTCCAGCAGAGGCTCCATCTGCAGACACTCTGCTCATCTGCAGGGCTGCATTAGTGCTGGACTCACTCTTAGAGGTTTTGTCCAAGCTGAATGATTCCATGATTTCTGCAAATCTGCAGAAATCAGCAAAATCTGCCTTTTTCTGCATGACTATAAATTTCTGGTGGGCGTTTAGGTGTGCAATCTGCCCATAATTACATAATAATGTGTATGTAGTCTGCACACAACTTTGGAAATATATATAATATGCTCTATGCAATTGAATTATTAAGCATCCAGGCTGGCACCAAAATAGAGAAGAATCCTTGATTAAAATGTTTTTTTCAATCCAATGTGCAAATTCTAAAGCAGGTTTATTTGTTACTTCATTATTAAGAAGAATGTTGGAATTCTACTCTCTTTCTCCCAACAAAACCAAAGCGAAAAGGACAACTTAGTGGTTCTGTACTGACGAAATTCAATGTATATGAAAATGTTTGAGCTCCTTTTTATCACCCTGGGAGTTATGCAAACTGATAGCATTCTGAAAGCATGCACAGTGGAAGCCCACGAAAAGTGAAAAAGCCAGGAGAGCACAGTGCTTCTATTTGAAGCCAATATCACCAAACATTGTATATATTAAGCTCAGAGAGTTCCTGAGGTGAGTGGCCTGACCTGCCACAAATTGGCCTGATGGCTACAGCCAGGTATACCAAGTTTTCGTTTTGCAGACAGGGATGATGGAGCATGAAATTCCAGCACATGCGCCTGGCTGATCTCATTTGCGATTACAGTGAATGTCCTTCGAGTGGAGGGACCCACCAGGGAATCCCCCAGCCCAGCCCCAGCCGTTTGCAGCTCTGAGTCACCGGAGACTCGAAGTGATTTTATCTTCTCAACAGCAAGTATGAAACCTGCAATTGACAACGTCCAGAGCAAGAAAACAAATGGGGAGTCAACTTGATATAGAAATCCTATTCCACAGTATATATTGAGTGAGTCTCGCGATCACAATGCGAACATACATTCAAAGGCCAGAACCTTATCGAGCAAAAAACAAAATCTCAGCGACCGAATGCGCTGAAAAGGAGCCACAGGCCCTTGAGCTTCACACACCTATCAGTTTTAATCTAAACAGTGCCGACGAGCTGCTTTGCATCACACATCACATAAGAGACAGGACACCCAGGAGGGCACCAGGAGCACACTGCGGCAGGGGTGATTTAAAGACAGCATACCAGTGGCGCCAGCTGAGGTCGGCAGCAAGGAGCTGCTGTGACCTTGTCAGCACTAAGCCAGGGCACATGGTTATTCGTTCAGACTCCCTGGAGAGGTGAAAGCTAGACAACGTGGCAGCACCAGCCACTATGCATATCGAGAGAGAGGGGAACCAAAGATAATGAAAGGAGAAGACAAAAACTCACCGGTACAATCTGGGTTAAGTTGGGGTCTGTCCAAGCATGTGTTTATAGACCAAAGCGAAATGGCAAATCCAGCATCAATCGAAGGATGAGGCCTGTAAACTAACCACCTGTGTAGTGCAGCCTGGATCTGGAGAGCAAGGGCCAAGGAGCAGCAGAAGAGTGACCCCAAGAAGCTGCACGACACAAAAATTGCCCGTGAGAAATGTATAGAGAAGCAACACTTGAGGTGATGTATATGGAGACCCATCACCTCAGAGAGGAAGATATACTACACACCCCAGCTCCTAACACACAGTTTGGAACTCATTTTTCCCTCCGCAGATTCCAGCTATGCACAAGAGCGAGAAACTCACTGCCACTATCCAGGGCATCCAACCACAGCCAGGGGATGTGGCCAAATGTGTCCCCAAAGGAGGGTGGCACGTCCCCAGGGACTGAGCAGTGAGTCCTAGCCTTTTCTTCGACAGCTGCTCTGCTGGCGCCTCGAGCAAACACACCTGCTAGGGACCAGGCTCCTGCGACCAACAAATGGGCTGGACTTGAGGAAAGGAAATTCCTGCAAAATTCCACCAGTTGCTGGGAATCCACATGAGCCTGTCTGTGCTTTGATTGGAGGAGATGGGCCATAGTTAGCAAAGTGGAGATGGAGGAAAGAGAGGAAAAGAAATGGGGAAAAAAGAGGGGAAGAAAGGAAAAAGAGGGCGAAAAAAAGGGGGGGAAAAGGGAAAAGAAAGGTGGGAAAAAGGAGAATATATAAGCAAAAACAAATATAAGGAGAAAAGAAGCGGTGGTGTGTTTGCAAAAAGAGGGAAAAAGGGAAAAGCACAGGAGCCTTCTTGGCGGTGAGCTGGAGGAAAAAAGACAGCAAGAAGCAGAATCAAGGCCAAGGTTCAGAACTGCAGGCAGAGCAGTTAGCAAGCTTGTGCTCCGCAACCAGGCACAGAGCTGAAAACGATGCAGCCTGAAAAAGATCCACTAGATTTAGAATGAGAGCTAGACTCCCCAAATTAAAGACCGACGACATATTGTGAAGCCTGTTTGGAATTGTCTACGGGATACTTTTGCTCTCATTAAAGGTAATTTTCTTATAATAGAAGCTACACACAGCCATGGTTTGTGTGATCTAGTGAGCCAAGCGCAACTGTAGGAGAAGTAACAACACATGACTACAACTTAGGCGCTGTAAATCAGAAGGGATTAGATACTGCTCCAGGCCAGGGTTTTAGAACCACGCAGCAGAATTCTGGGGAAAAGATACTGGGAGTGAATTCAATTGGAACTTATTACCATACAAACTCACATCGTCTATTCTTCATGTTGTAACTCGTCAATGCCATAAAGGCTTGGGGAAACTATGATAAAACCTATACTTCCATCCAGACACCAGAAATCCACCATCCCTTACTATTAGCTGGCGTGTTGCGCCAGAGCATGCAGGGCGACCTCGCACCTCTCCTCCTCTTCCAGCTGTTCAGTAGCTTGTCGATTGCCCCAAGGAATACAAATCCCCATTTCATCCAAGGACATGGATCCTCCACTCGTTATGGCTACCAGATTTACCATCGAGTGGCTCGATCTCTAGCAGGGGTGCATTTGCCTCACCTGCCGGTGGTCGACTGTCAGGCCCAGATTTTTGGCCAGCGGCCACGTGGTATAGTCAGGACGGAAAACTTGGAGGCAGGTTTTCCTCTGGGTCGCCATAGTCCACAGATCATGGCAATGCCAGCAGGGAGCGAGGGCTACTTCCTGACGTTGGGCGGTTGGTCAGCGAGCTCTTGTGGCGGGTTTGGTTCTGCTGCCCATAGAGTTTCCCCCAAAGGTGAAGGTGAACTGAGGAACGTAGGCCCCCATAGCTTGGATGACTGGGACCAGAAAGAGGACGGAACCATCAAGTGTATTGAGCTACAAGCCCGTGTGTTAAAGAGAGGGAGAAGGTGCACGCCTTATAGTGTTCGTCTCTCGGCATCTTTTGTTAATTGTGGAATCCCAGTTCTGAGTTTTTGTGTGCTGGAAAAAGGGTATGAGCGTGAGAAGCCACAAATCCATGTGGCCTACACACAACTTGCACCCACTGTGCGGTAATTAATAGAGCGGCGACACACCTCCCTAATCTATCGTGCCATGGGGGGGGATAACTTTGTTGCCCAACTCGTTAATATCTGCCCCTATTAAAATATAGGGGCAGCCAAGGAGTTAACAACTCCCAGTAAGTCCAGCCTGGCACATTGTGACCACCTGCTGACAACGTGCCCAAGCGATGAACACTACCAGGAGCCTCACGAACCCACGAGCTCTTTATGCTCTGCGATGGCACCTCCTGCAAAGAAAAGCAATCTCTTGAGAGTCTCTCTATTACTCGCTATGGAGAACCATTCCCGAGATATTCCACAAATTATCCATATACCCCATATCCCCTCTCTCGCGTCACCACTGTCGGAACAGATGACAGCACAATTCTCGTCTCGAGCTATATTAGCCTCTCGTCACCACCATGTGACATGCACCTTGTCCTCTCAGGAAGCCCAGGCATAGTCCAGCGAATTGGGTACTGCTAAGCCCATTTTGAGTTTCAGTGAGGCGTGAGCGTACTCTAGACAGCAGCTCAAGTATAAACCCAACGAGAGAGGGAGGAGAACTGAGAGCACTCTCATAGTGCTATTACAGTGTTCCAGCAAAGGTAGTACGCCTACCGACCGCTCTCAATGACAAGATAAGTTAGCGAGGTCGTGCTCACCATAGAAATTCTCTCGTGTGCTCTTCGTAGCCAGTGCACTCCAAGACTACTACATATTACAATTTTCGCCTATCCCATTAGAACCAGAGAGCACAGGCACCTTGCGACATATCTATTGCGATGGAATACCATCCATGGTGCTGACCAGGACCATTCGGTCTCGCAGGGTCGGATGTTTCATATAGCTAGTATTTTCAATATCGAGAGGAGTGTTGGATAGAGTGGAGTGCATTAAGACAGGAAAAAATCCCAGCCAGCCATCGGGCTTTGCAGCACCAACAACACAATCCACCCAGTTCAAATACCATTTCCAGTTCAACGTGCCCCAGTTTAAACTTTGCAGAGTGGCCTCTCTGCTCTGACACACTGTGAGAAACTGAGAAAATCCCAGAAGTGTCTCACTTCTGAGTTATTCCAAGACTGATCTCTCAAGAACCCTCTTATTCATTACTCACTCTACACGCAAGAAAATGTATACCTCTCACTTTCTACTCCATTCCACTCTCCTTGGAACTTTACATCTATGGCTCTAGGACGGAGGCTGATACAAGGATGCCGACATAGCATTGATGCACACACCAGCACAGGAGGCACAGGGGCACAGGTGGTCAGTTCCCAGGAACAAACACAGCACTCTCAGGTATTTTTGACGAGAGATCAGGATCTCTCAAACTGACCGCAATGTTCCCTGAGTGGCCTCGCTGGCAACTGTTGTTGGACTATATAGATGCGTAAATCAGCGCTCGCACCTGGTCTCCTGGCACCATCGAGACACTAGAGGAGCCTGTTCTATCTCTCACAAGTCTGCATGGCATTTCCACACAATGTGCTGTCATATCCAGTATATACGAAGGCAGAGCAGCCTCACAGATGCGCACAAGATGCGTAGAGCGAGTATATCCATCAATGAGCCCAGAGGACGTAAGGTATCCGGGGCTACAGCACAGATGATGCATTTGAGGATCATAAGATGATGAGTAAGTTCCTTTCCACGCTCTCCCAGAGATATAGTTTATTAAGCAAGCCCCACGCCGTAGAGCCCAAAAACCGTGAGATCTCCACAAAGAGTTTTTCAGTAGTTTCTATAAACCCAGCGAAATGAACATCAAAGAGAAGAAAGAAAAGGCACAAGTGCATTTTAGTTTCTATATCGTGCGCTCTTACGCCTACAGGCAAAACTGCCAGAGAGCACCAGCAAGTCACAATTGTATACTGCTACAGAATTTAAGTACAGGACAAGAGAAGCTCTGTACATTACTGAATTCAGTGATTAGGGAAAAAAAGCCAACCTCCAGAACAATCTGATAGATGCAAAGAGAATATAATTATCGAAAAAAAAATGGCACATCTTTCAAAGTCAAAGGTCCCAAAGAACTGTTTTTTATGTTTTTTTTCCATTCTGAAGAAGATAGTGCATAACAGAACGGATTATCAAGGCTATTCTCCAATGACAGACTGGCCTAAGCCAATTTCATTCCAACTGTGACCACAATCAGATGGAAGGAGGGATTTAAAGGGAAAAAAATAAAGAAGAAGGCCAAGCACATTCAGCCGACCACAATTTAAACTCAAATATAACTCAAGGTATACAGAAATTAAAAAACTACTACTTAAAGGAATTGAAAAAAAAGAAGAAGATAACGAGACGTTAAGATAGCTTTTATCGATAATAAAAGCTTAATGAAAAAAGTTGAACAAACAAAGTTATAAGTAAATGTACATTTTCACTTTTGAACAAAAAAAGAACGCAGAGGAAAGTAATGGTAAGAAAAAAACACTGATGATAGAAGTAACGAGACGAAACAATGAGATAACGAGAACCTCAAAGACAGCAGACTACACCAGAAGGATATGGCTATACATTGAGCAAGGACGTTTTTTCCAGTGCATACCTGGGCAAGGTTTCCCACCACTGTGCATAGCGAGGCATATCCTCCCTGGTAGAGCCTCATCCCCTAGGGGTTCATACAATGAGCATCTTAGCAACATAAAACGTTATATATATATGGGAAGGGCTACCTCAAATGATGTCACAGCCAAAAGTAATATAGCAGGAATGGATGGAGGATTGTGATCTGGACAAAATAATGGCTGGGCTGGAAAAAAAAGGGCCTCTGTTCCCACTGAGTTAAACACGAGGTCAACCTGAGCCAGGAGGCACAGGTAAAAGCCTGGCAGGCTGACTGTAGCCCCGTGCTGGGGCTGATGGAGGATCCCCTATTTGGGTGAGCCCTGTTTGGCGCTCTAGGCTAGGTGAGCAGTGAAACCCTCTGCCCGAGGCTGAGCCCTCTCACCCCGCCTTGCTCAGCCCTCATCTCCTCCATCACGAGCAACTCCCAGCTGCCACCCAACCTTAGCGTCTGCCTCCCTTGCCCAAGCACAGCCTGTGGCCCGTGGGCCATCCTGGCCTTGTCTCCAAACCTCTCCCCAGCTCTGCAGAGGCCAGGCCTTGTTGCCCAATGCAATTCATGGATCTGACCCCTTCTCTGGCCCACCCAAGGCACCTCCCAAGCCATACCCACTGGCTTGAGAGTTTGGTCTACTCACAGTCCCTGGAGCACCGTGGTGGCTTTTCCAAACCCCTGCTGTGGCTCCCCAGCCCCCTTGGGCACCGTGGTGGCTTTCCAGACTCCTGCTGTGACCATTGCCTGGCTCTGGTGCTCTCTGGGGTGTTTGYAGCTCCTCTGGCACAGGGGGTGCAGCACCGGGGACACTTGGGGACATCTGGACACAAACCCTGCTCCTGTGAGAGCCCAGTGCAGGCTCTGCTGGGGATGCCCTGCAGGCAGCTCCTCCTCACTCTCAGCACCCAAAGCAGATGCAAAGCAGCATCCTCAGCACCCACGGTGCCTCAGGGGTGCCCCGAGCCTGCACAGCACCAAGAGAAGCAGCAGCAGGGTTTGCCTCCTCCTCCTCCTCCTCCTCCTCCTCCTCCAGCTCCGGGGAGGAGCAGCCCCAGCTGCTGAGCCCATCCCAGGGCTCGGAGCTGCAGCCAGGCAGGGCTGAGCAAGGGAAGGAGTTGGGGATTTGGGGCTGCAATTGCAGCCACAGCTCCCTCCTTGCTGTTCCCCTGTCTGTCCCCAGCACAGCTCTGATGGCACACAGGGAATGTCACATCAGATGGCCACGGCAATGCAAAAATGAGTAAAAAACCCCCAGGCTCAGAGCTTATGTAAGTGGSAAGGTGGAGAGATCAGTCATGGAAAATCCTGCCTGTCGCTGCAAGGGGAAGGGCTGGTTGGATCACCACCAGGAGCAGCCCAAGGAAATGTTCTCCACCCTGCCCCTGTGCCTGGCTCTGCCTCCCCACACCTGCCTGGCATTCCCCGTGCCAGGGCTCACCTKGGCCTGGGCTAACCAGGGGTTTCACCTGCTCTTCCCTTGGGGCCAACCCAGCCCTTCCCACCCCCTTTGCACATCCCAGCCCAGGTCTCACCAAGGAGCCCACACACAAATCCACAGCAAATCCCAAATTCCTCCCATTCACATCTTACCTTCTCCCCCTGCCTCATATCCAGGCTTTCTTCCTTCCAAGCCTTTAGAGGAGAGTGCCACAAAGAGCTTTGGGAAGAAATCCAGCYACTTATGGAGGAGATGACAAAAGTTCCCAGTGTCTGACCCAGCAGCAGGACAGGGCTCCAGCCCAGTGACCAGAGGGTGTCACATCTCTACAACCCTTAGTCAAAGGAGACTTCCAAAAATCCTTGATGCAAATATTAAGGCAGTTTGGAAGGCAAGCCCTGCACAGAAGCTCTGCTGACATTTGGCAGCTTAAAAGAAATGGGGAAAAAGGGAGGGAAAGAACCATTTTGGCTTTGCTGTCCRTGTGCCATGGCATGGTCTGTAGCTGTACCCCTCTGTAAGGTGCTGCTTCCCCTGGAGCTCTGCCTCCTTCAGACTATGGATACATGGAATATTGAATAGTGCCTTCAAAAACCCCAAAACATCCTGAGTCATAAACACTCCCTGACCCCACGCAGAGCCACGTGCATTGGAAATGGATGTTTTGGATGAACTCACCCAGGGATGTGGTAGGGGTTTTCAGGGAAGATGCTCTTTCCCCCGGAGCCTGCCATGATGATGTTACAGCTCGTGCTGGGCAGGGGGGACAGGAGACACAGCTCAATGCAGTCACCAGGGCAGCCTCTGTGATGTCAGCCCCAACAGGTTCCACCTGCAGCACAAACCCCTCAGCTCCTCCTGGACACAGCTCTGTCCTTCCCCACCTGGGCCTTTTGGAGGAGCACAGGAATTTTACAG
>NDFG01001774.1:0-11839 GCA_002167245.1 Sporophila hypoxantha
CGGGATTTTTTGGTGGTTTTTGTGGTGTGTGTTGTGTGTTTTGGGTTACTACAAGCAACGCCCAAGCCTGCGTATATCCGCTTTTTTTTGGTGTACTCAGACATGCAATCGTGTTCGGCTCACCGTGTCTGTGTTTTTGTGTCACTCCCATGTTTTCTCCCCAAGGATGTTGTTGGCCTCAGTGCCATCCAGCAGTCATGCGAAGGTTGAACATGTATGGCGGTCGGGCTTGGATCTTTCGACTGTTGCGTGGTCATCGGAGTTCCTTGTTCCGAGTACGTGTACCGGAGGGAGTTGAACAGAGTTCAACTGTGGCTGGTGTCCGCAAAAGTTGGGGGCCGCGTAAGTCCTCGCTAGATTTGCTAGCTTCCGGGGGGGGGACTACATTAATGCAGGGTGTGATGCTTAGACTCATCAGGGTGCAGATGTGAGGCTGATGCATTTCCTCTTCACGGAATGTGGCCGTCCTCTGCGGTGGTACTGCAAACGTTGGGGGCTGCATACTAAGGTGTATGGAGGGATGGGCTAGTGTGGCAATTACAATCGAGGAGCATCGTGCATTTAAGGGGCCAGACGGCAAGTGCTAGTTCGCCCGTTTGTTATGATTACACCGAGCCTCTCTGGGGAAGTTACAGCGCTTGCCCAGTGGGGAGCCAAAATTTGACGCTTACCGCTCCCCTACAGGTTTTCGGGCAGCGGTCATTTGAGGAGCGCCCGGACCTGGAAACTTATTGGAAATCAGACAAACCAGTCAGTGAAGCCGAATGGCCGCTCATAGACAAAAATTAAGAGCGCTACGAACTCGTGGAGGAGCAAGTCAAGAAAGGCAACCTCTGGTGGAGACATGTCTGGAATGGAACTCCCCAGTGTTTGTCATCGCGAAAGTCATCCGGGAAGATGGCGCTCTTCACTGACCTTGAAAAATCAAAGAATTATACAAAATGGTGTCCTCTCAGCCAGGGATGCCTTCCCGTCGATGCCCCCAAAATTGGAATCTGGCCCATCATTTGATTGTAAAGATTGGCTTTTTTTCAAATTCCCCTACACCTGATGAAGCCCACATTTTGCTTTCAGGCCCACCCTGAACCGTGAAGCTACCCTGGTAAAGTTACCGACTGGCGCGTTCTCCCTCAAGGGATGAATCGCAGTCCCATCATTTGCCAGTGGTACGTTGTGCCTTCGCGCCCATTTTGTTCCGCGAGAAGGTCACAGGTGAAGCGCTATTCATCCCACCCAAGTTACATGGATGATGTGATGGTTTTCTGCGCCCGTTTTGACGACGGCTGCCCTTGTGTCACTGCTCTCGGCTGCGTGGAATTCCGTGATTGTGTTTAATCTGTCTTGCGGTTTTGTTGGAACTCTAGGAGCGAGAAGAGTTCAGCTAGAGTGCCGAGCGGTTCTGGTCTGGATAGTATCCGGTTTGCCTGGGAGAATCTAGAAGCGGGTATCTATTTGTGGCCTGCTAGAAGATTGTATAGCGGCGATCTTTGGCTGAAGGGGAGGCACTTTTTGGCTGACGCGCCGGCACTTAGTTGTGGCGGTGGGCTTGATGGTGGTGTAGAACTTGTGTCTCTGTTCGTAGTGTTCATTATCGTGAATCCGGTGAGTAGACCTAGCCCCCCTTTCGATTTGTTGAAGGAGGGGAAGGCGCTTGTGTTCTTGCTGCGAGGAGTCTCCCCGGCTAGTAGGCCAAGGCTTCTCTTTGAAAATGATCCGGCGGATCCTTACTTTGGCATAGGGCAGGCCCTATCCGGTGTTATACTTTTTTGGAGTCCTTGGACGCGTGTTTTTTGCTGTCCTTTCAAGGAGTGTTGGATCTATATTGGGGACGGTTGTGCGTTACGTTGTTTTGTGATGGGGTGTGATGCTCCTCGCGACGTGGTCTCATTTGTCTTCAAATGGATCCTGGTGCTCTTTTTCTGTGTCAACCTTGGAGAGGGGATCATGCGAGGGAAGGACTGAGGTTGTGGATGTGACGCGGGGGCCTTTCTTTGATCATATGAGTGGGTTGTTCCTCAGCCACTTGGGCCCTGGTCAAGAGAATTACAGTAGGTCCACACGAGCTGGTGGCCGGAACTGAGGCCGTCTAAGGCTCGCTTTGCGGTATCAGGAGCTGCAGGCGTGGTATTTGCATGCATCACAGGGGTTGTGTGAAATCTCCAATGTGGGAGGGCTAGATATCTGGGTGGGCACGTCTTTAGAGTCTAAAGGAGATTTGGGGTTGTAGATGAGAGGGTTTTGCAGAAAGGGCGAAGTTCTTTCAATTTGCCTTTGGCTTAGAGCTAAACCTGTGGTTGCAGGTCGTTGTTTGTGGTGGTCATTGCTTCTGTCGCTACACGCTTTGTTAGCGACCGACCTGGCATGTGTCAAATGTTGGCAGTTCAAGAAAGTTCTAGTATTAGCCGTGGTGTGGGTGTCTTCTGGGGGAGGCGCCTTTGAGTGTTGGTTCAGGCGCAGACGCGATGCCGGGGTGTTCTTCATGAAGTCTGTGATTGACTTGGTAAGCGGACGCCGCAAAGCCAGCTTGTTGGGTAGCATGGACGCTTGTGGCGTCTGTTGAGGGTTCCCTCAAGTCGGCTGGTGGTTGTGATGTCAGCTTTTTGTCAAGGGTTTGTTTTGTTCGAAATAATTTCTCTTGAACCGGAGTCTCGTCTATATTTGTAACTGGAGTTTCGGTCTATGGTAGCCGGTGTAGTGTTAGCCAGAGCAGAGAGAGATGGTCTTGGTTCTGGTGGGCAGAGAGTTCGCGCGAATTTGGCCTTGACAATCCTGCTTCTGGGGCTGAAACTTATCGAGCTCATCTCGTGAGAGAGAGCAGGAGTGTATATTCTATGTTGGAGATATTAGTGCGAGATCCACGAGACTTATTTTGACTGCTCTGCGGGTTCAGGTTTCGCGGAGTGGCTCCGCCGGCTTGAATGCTTTTTGCGGCGCGCTGCTTGAGATGAGCCCTGAGTTGGCCTGGCGTGCGTGCTGTAGGTATTATTTGGTCTTCCGTTCTTTTTCTTAAGATCTGTTGTTTTCTTAGCAAGTTTTCTATTATTTGTAATTGTCTCTATTTCTCAAATCTTTTCCAATCAAAATGCGCAGCTGGCCGCGTAGTTTGGTCAGTGGGCCTATCTGACTTGCCTTGACAGGCCATAAAGCTTCATGTGGCCTTTGACACTGCCTGCGCCATGTGCCAGCGGTATCAGTTGGCTCGGTGTATCGCTTTCTTGCCGGCGGTGTGCTACGAATCCGCGGTGGGTTGTTACGGTCAGTGCTGTTGTATGGTGTTGGTCATATACATGCTTATGCTTACGAGAAAGGGTGGTCTATTTTATTTCGTTTTGGTGTTTTTTTTTTGCCTTGCCTTCAAGTTATGTCATTTGTTATCTTTTTCGAATTATTCTTTTTTTCGGCGTGAGGTCGTTTTTCTTTGCATCTCGCCCCACAGGGGAGAAAGCTTCGGATGTTTCAAGGATAAGCTAGGGGATCCAAGGGTTTGGCGCTGTGGTGGTGGCGATTCTCTCTCCATGGTGGTCATTGATACATCTGACAATGCGGGGTTGGGCCACGGCTTGTTATGCCTGCGTTCTTATTGTGGATTGCTATCTCGTAGGTGCTTTCCTGGCACGCCGATTTGGGAATTTAGAGATTATGATATACTTGGCATGGTTTGTGGGTCTGTTTTTTTCGTGCTGTTCCTGATTTCTCCGCCTAGCCAGGACAGGGTCCCGTGATTTTTGCATCAGAGTGTACTTGCATTCAAAGTCTTAAAGCTGTTGTTCTAGTCATTTTCAGTACATTCCTGTGGGGCGTAGTTGTGAGGGAGTGTTGTTCCGCTTCAGTACTGCTCATTTTTATATCGGCTTTCTCTTTTACTAGTATTCTATGGCTTCCTTTTGTGTGGTTTGTTGGTGTTGTGACGTGAAAATCTCAATCGCCTATAAGTAAGAGGCACTCGTTTTTGGCTTTTCTGGGGTGGTTTTTTTGTTGTTGGATTTCAGTGAGGCATCGTTGTGTCTCTGAATTTTGAGAGATAGTCAGCGGTTGTGGCGCCACTGCTTTTGGTTTTGGGTTGGAATGTGACCGTGTGAGATCCTGGTGCGGTCAGGGAAGGGACGCTTCTTTTTTTTGAACTGCCGTGATCTCTGGTGGCGCGGGGATAGCGTTTGCGTGTCCGCCCTCGAGGCGCGTCCAGGTGGGTTTGCCGCTTCGCTTGCCGTCTGGGGTGAGGCTGCGGCTTTTGTGCGCTGCGCGGGTGATTGTCCTAGTCTTACCCACGGCTCGGTGCTAACTGTGAGGTATGTGTTCTGTTGGTTCCTGTAGCTAGTGGCAAGGCGGCGGAGCTCAGATATATCTTCTTGCGTCGGGCGCTTCTTTGTTACAGTTTTTCAGCCCGATTCTTTTTTTCGCTCTGTTTTATGAACTCTTTCAGTCTCTCGTCCCTTGTGTTGGCTGTGGAACCCCCATACCTGCACTGTGGTGGTCTTGTCTTCTCTGTCACTGTTGGTTTTGTTTTTTTGTGTTTCTTTATTTAGAGATCTGCTACTCGGGCCGAGCGGCAATTCGCACGGTTTACCCTTGCGGGGCCTTGATTCGATTTGGTAAGCGCTGTGTTGCGTTGGTTTGAGTCCTCACCTATCTCCGCTGACTTTTTGGCGTGGCCGGGGGGTATGTGTGTTCCTCTAAGTCCGTGTGGAGGGGCTATAACAATTACAAGCTGGCTTGCGCTTGTTTGGATGTGTCCTTTTTTTGGTTTCGGGCGTGCGAAGACATCTGTTTTTGAGATCTACTGGCGGCGCAGTATCAGCGCCTCTTTGAACCTGTCTGGTGGGGATCCCTTGCCGTTGATAATTTCCCCCTCGCCGCTGATCGCCTTTTTGGGAATGGGGTTGCGGAGAGTTATTCTACGGAACTCCCCAGCACCCGTCTAATCTGGGGATAAGGGGTTGGCCCCAATGCCCATGTTCCACAAACAAAAAGGCCCCTAGAAATTCTGACTTGCTCGGGTCCTCCAGAAGCCGCCTGTGTTTTCAGTTGTACCCCTCCATACAATATGACGCCAACCGCCGAACTCATTATTTTCGTCAGCCTAAAAGAAATTTCAGGCAGCTGCGTGGTGTGAGACGACTGTGACATCGCCGGGTGCGTCCACCACAGACAACTACCCAGCATGCTGCCACAGGAATTTCTTTGTTTGGCGGGGACCGAGCCGTGGCGGGCATCCCCTCTCGGCTTGTAGAGGGCCGTGCACTTTTGGAACAGCTGACGCCTGTTGTCGACTCCCAACAACGACCCAAATTAAGTAATTGGCAAAATGCAAACTGACCGATCGGCTAGGTCCAGGAGCGAGCGCCATGCCCTTGGAACGACCATTTGCGATCGAAATTGGTCCATTGGCACGAGTCTAAAAGATCACAAATGTCAATCCTGCTGCCTGGGTTTGCTGCCGGAAAGGCATTGGGCGAATTAGGCCACTTAAGAGTGTGGTGTAGTGGCAGGCAGGCGAATTTAAAGGCATCAGCCTCTGCTAAGCGAGCCCTCCTGGAAGGAGAAGTCAGAAATTACCAGAAGGACGCAGGCCTACCCTCAGCAAAATAGGGCAGTCCCTCGACTACCTGCTTTCTGTTAGCATCCATCACAGTTGCCAGGGAGTCTTGAGGGCCTTCTGCTGTTTTTGATTTGAAGAGCAGAGCCGAGGACGTGCGGGGGGGCAGTTGAGCCGCGTTCCTTACAAAATTGACCGCCTGGAACAACACGTCAACAAAAGTCCAGGAAGAATACGTCAGACTGGTTGGGAAATCTGCTCCCACAGATCAGGCGCATGCGTTTCACAACCTTGGGGTCGCCACTCTCCCTCACTTTGGGGACAATTCTTACTCACTGTTTCTATTGCGGCGGGTTGAATTGTAGTCGCCTTCAGTTCATGTTAGTTTAGCAATGTGCATCCGTTTAAGTTTCATAGTTTAGGTTTTCCCTCCTAATGTAATCACCGTCCTCGCCGGACCCGCAACTAACCCCCCAGGTCTCATCAGTGTTATACCCTCCTCCCATTGAGATGGCCGATCTGACTCCCCCCTAATGTAAGCTCCCAAGAAATTGTTTTGGCAGAACCCTGATGTTTTTCCCCGCGTCGACGACGAACGTTTTTAAGTGACTTTCGGGTGTCCCGAGTTTTCCCCTCATTTTGTTTTTTGTTGTTGTAAAAAAAGAGGGAGGTGTTGGCGGTGCGCGTGCGGTTTCATGCTATTCAGTTTTTTGCGGTTTAGTTTATGTGTTGTTCAGGTTTAACTTTATTATTTCAAATCTAATTTTATGCTGAGTCAACTGTCTCCTCCCCGATCCCCAAAGACTGTCCTGTCGTCATAGTTGTCTTGTTACTCCCGCCTTTTGTTACAGTTTTAATGTCAGTAAAGGCGAACCCTCTCTTGTTTTGCTCATTATCTTGGTCTCCTCCCCAGTTTTCCCTGGCAACTCTCCTGTCGCATTTACTCTCCTGCCCACTTTCGCAAAGTCTGGAAGCTTCTCCTCTGGGCAGCGGACTGATGGTGCAGGAGAAGTGGCCACACGCCAGCTTTGTTCTAGATTGGTTGTAGTATTGTGTCTACTCTTTGGGTATTCCTGTTGGTTTATTGGTCTGTTACTGCATGCCTCCCTCAGGAGAGAGGCTTAACTGCTCGCTCCTGGGGCGGGCAGTTTGGGCAGTCGGTTGCAGACTCCACCCTCTCTCGTCCCTCGTAACCTTCCCCCCGTCTTTCAATAACCCGTTCCCTGCTGCGGATTGACTGCTGCTTCCTTTGCGGTACTCCGACGCACTCAGCATACAGCCTCGCTGCGAGAGCTCGCAACCTGAGAGGGAAAGCCTGCCGCCTGACGCCTGCAGGTCTCCCACAAACAACCCCGGTCTGGGCGGCAATGCGACTGTGGGACGTGCCGGGATTTCGTCGCCAAACGCGTGCCGCAAATCTGTGCTCCTGTCCTGCTACACTTATCATGCAATCTAAACCAATAGAACAAAACTTGGGACATTTTTCCACTAAATACATGGAAAGAAAGTTACATTTTTACCAGTGTATCAGTACATATCAGATGATGTGTTTCCAGAGTCTGTAGGTTTACCATGTTTTCTTTTGTTATTTGCAAGTTAATTTTTTTTTTGCTGTGGAGTGGGAAGGATTAGTAAATTGCCTCAAGCTTGGAAGTGTGAACGGTCAGCTTGAAACTATGTGGTAATTTTTTTCTGTGAACAGAATTGAACCTGCAGTGAGTCTGTCATTTAAATCAATGAAAAAATTGTTCGAAGAGCTCAATGCTGTCCTGAATGCTTGAACACATAAAGGCTATCTTTCTAACCTAGGGTGTGGACTCATTCCTGGTCCTCAATACATTAGTTATTTCAACAAAATTTCCTTTTAAAAGAAAGAAAGAATCAAAATCCAGAGTTAGACCTTTTTTGACTGTTCAAGGTCCTGGGACTGAAGAACTCTGCCTGGCTTACAAACTGTATTTGATTTCTCTGCTAAAAAGAAATTCTGTCTTTGTAACACAATTTGGATGTGTGCTATTTGGGCATTTAACTGTAGCTGCTGGCACTAATGATTCCTTTTACTGTTATTCTAAAGAACAATGTTTAGATGTCTTGAGGGATCTCTAACTCACTGGCAGCTTGCCAGAATTGAAGCTTTAAGACAGGAAGACATATCTTCAACATTCTCGACTTGAATCCGAAGCAGCTTTTTGTGCCTCTTACTCGCTGCTACTGATGGTTAAGTGAGCTTGTTCAAGTCAAGTTACGTCACTTGGATGTGGTTCCGCAGCCAGCATTATCCCTTCATCTGCACAGCTTCTGTAGGAAAATACAACAACACTTAATTGTAAACATAAGAAGCAAAGATAATAATTAGTGCAAACAAGAAATGTTCAGAGACATTTCTTCAGAAGAGAAAGAAGTGTTGTGAAAAGGTAACAGGACTTAAAATTATGTACTGTATTTTTTTCTATTGTCATTATTTGATGAGGCTTTTTTTTTTGTTGTAGTTCGAATGTCTTGCTTGGTGGTGGATTTGTTCTTTGGGTTTTTGGGGGTGTGGTGTGGTAGGTGGGTATGTGTTTGGTTTTTTGAGTTGTTGTTTTTTAAATAGTTACTATCCCTTCTTCCTTTCATGGAACTTTCCTTTCCTGGGAAGTTTTGCTTTCCTTTCCTTGCTTGAAATTTTCCTCCGTGCCTTAAAGTTCCTTTCCTTGAAACTTCCTGAGAATATCTTTTCCTTTCCTGGAAACTTTCTTTCCTTTCCTTGAAATTTCCTTTCAATTTTCTTGCATTTCCTTGCAATTTCTTTCCTGTCCCTTTCTTGAACATATCCTCTTCATTTCTTGCCTTGAAATTTCCTTCTCCTTGAATTTCCTTTCCTTATCTCCCAAATCACTTGAAATGTCTTTCCTTGATTTCTTGCAATTTCCTTTCTTTACCTTGAATTTCCCTGCCTTCGAAAATTTCCTTTGAAATTTCCTTTCCTTTCCTTGAAATTTCCTTTCCTTTTCTTGAAATTTCCTTGAAGTTCTTGCCTTGCAAATTTCCTTGTCTTTCCTCTTCTTTGAGAATAATCCCTCACGTTTCTTGCATTTCCTTTCCTTGATATTTCCTTGCCTTGACATTCTCCCTGCTGTAAAATTTTCGCTTGGCAATTTCCTTTCCTTGCCTTGACATTTCCTTTTCTTTCCTAAAATCTCCTTGACAATTTCCTTCCTTTTCTTGAAGATTCTTTCCCTAAGATATCCTTGGATTTTTCCTTGCCTTGCAATTTCCTGCTCTGAAATTTCCTTGAAATTTCCTTTCTTGCTTAAAATTTCCTTGCCTTGAAATTCTTTTTTCTTTCCTTGAATTTCCTTTCCTTGTAAGTTCCTTGACATTTCGTTTCCTTAAAATTCCTTCCCTAAAAAATTTCCTTTCATATTCCGTTTCCTGTCCTTTGAAATTTCCTTTCTTGTGCCCTTGAAATTTCCCTTCCCTTGAAATTTCCTTGAGAATATCGTTTTGTTTCCTCTTTCTTGATTTCCTTTCCCATTCCTCTAAAATTCCTTTCCTTGAAATTCCCCTGAAAATTTCCTTCCTTTCCCTTCCTTGAAAGTTTCCTTGAAACTTACTTTGAAATTTCCTTTCCTTTTTCATTGAAATTTCCTTGCCCTTAAACATTTCCTTTCCTTTCCTTGAAAGTTTCCTTTCCTTGAAATTCCTTGAAATTTCCTTTCCTTCATAGACTTTCCGCTTTCTTTTTGTTAGAAGCCATTAAAACATTTTGTAAAACAAGCCTTTCCTTGCAAAACACCATTCAGTATTGTGCTTCTCTTGCTTTTTACAATTTAATCTTTCTCAAACAGAATTTCACATCCACATGAATCGTGTAAGCAGAGGGGTCACCACCTCCTGCTCTCCTCCTCCTCCTCACCACCTCCACCACCGCTCCTCCTCCTGCTCCTGTTGCTGTTTCCTCTGCTGCTCCTGTTCCTGTGCGGTAAGTGTGCTTTTGTGCTTTGTCAAGCCATTTAAAGTCACTTGAATGTGGGTTTCCCAGACAGCACTGCTTCATGCTGCAAGCTTCTCTGGGCAAACAATACTAATCGGGAGCATAAAAACTAGTGCTAAGAGAAAAATGTTCCCTGAGACTTTTTTTCAGAAGAGAAAAAGGGAATGGTAAAAAAGCTAACACAGGGATTAAATGACTACTGTAATGCTTTTTTCTATTTTCCTAAAATTGCTGTGGATATATTCTGAATTCTAGTTTGGGTTTTGTTGCTTGGTCGTTGGATTTTTTTGTTTTCTCGGAGTGGTGGTTGGGTCAGTGAGGTTTGTTTTCCGATTTTTTTCTTTTATTATTTTAATTTTTTTTTTTTTTGTACAAAAACTTCTTCCTTTCATTATGTTATACAAAGCCATTAGCCTTTTTGAATACTTGTCTACTCGTAACCATTTCAGTCTGTCATTTCTGTATTTCTAAATTAACTGTGCTGAAGTAAAATTTGTTTGTGTAATCAGATATTTTTCCACCTATTTGTTTCATTTCCAAGCAGCCAGTAGTCTCCTGCTCAAGCCTCCTGATGGTAAGTGTGCTTTTCAAGCAATTACAGCACTTGGATGTGGTTCCTATCATGCATCTCCTTCATGGCTGCACAGCTTTCTGTGGAAATACAATAATTTAAAGTGTAAACATAATGGAGCAATAGAAGTAGTGCTAACAAAAACATTCTGGTGACTTCTCAGAAGAAAAAGGGATGGTGGACAGATAACACAGGGATTAAAATTACTAAGTATATGTTGTTTTCTGACTGCGACCTCATTTGCTTGGACTTTTTTGATTGTTTAATTTGGGTCTTGGGTTTGCTTGGTTGGTTGGATTTTTTTGTTTTGGGAGTGTTGGCAGTGGGGTGGGTGTGTTTGGTTTCTGATTTTTTTTATATTGCTTATGTTTGTCTCTCCTCTCCTCTCCTCTCCTCTTCCTCTCCAGCTCCTCTCCCCTGCTCCTCGTCCTCTCCGTCTCCTCCTCTCCTCTCCTCTCCCTCCTCTCCTCTCCTCTCACTCTCCATCTCCCTCTCCTCTCCTCTCCTCTCTCTCTCCTCTTCCTCCGCGCACCGCAACACCTCCCTCTTTTTTACACAACAAAATGAAAAGAGAGGGGAAACTGGAGACTTGAAGGCCAACTTAAACTTCGTCCTCACCGGGGGGAAGAACATCAGGGTCAGGTAAAACAATTTCTTGGGACTGGTATATAGGTGGGGGAGTCAGACGGTTCATTTCAATGAGGGAAGGGTCTTGTGAAACGGGGGGGGTCAATCGGGGTCCGGCGAGGAYGTGATTAACATTAGGGAGGGAAACTAAACCATGARCTAAACGGGAAGCACATTTGTAGACTAAGCACGAACTGAAAACTACTCCAACYAATGCAAGAGAAACGTAAAGAATGTCTCGGATGAGGGAGGTGGCCCAGTTGGACAGTCCTGACCCATGGAGCAGATTTCCCAGCCAGTCGGAAGATTCTTCTTGAACTTTGCTGACACGTTGTTCTAGTTTGTCGATCTTCGCCCGCACGTCCTCGGCTTTACTCTTTAAATCAAAACAGCAGAGGCCCTCGAACTCCCTGCAACTATGGTGATGGAGTAGAAGCAGGTAGTCGAGGGCCGCCCTATTTTGGAGGGTAGCCTGTCTGGTGATTCTCTCTTCTTCTAAGAGGTCGCTTAGAGCAGCTGATGTTAAATTTGCTTGCTGCACCACCCAACACTCTAAGTGGCCTAATTCGCCCAGTGCTTTACCAGCAGCAACCCAGGGCAATAAGATTGACATTGCGATCCTTTTAGACTTCGGCCAATGGACAATTTCGGGATCGCAATGCTCGTCCAAGGGCGCAGCGCTCCTCTTGGACCTGGCCAGATCTATTGTATTTGCAGCTTGCCAATTCTTAATTTGGGTCGTGTTGGGGGTGAACAAGGTCAGCTGACCAAAGGTGCACGGCCCTCCTACAAGCCGAGAGGGGATGCCCGCCCATGCTCGGTCCCCGCAAACAAAGAAAATTCCTTTGGGCAGCATGCGTGGGTAATTGTTGGCAGTAGTTGCGGCGGCGATGGTGACTGTATTTTCGCACCACGCAGCTGCCTGGAATTTCCTTTTGGTCTGACGAAAAATAATCAGTTCTGGGGTAGGATCATATCTATAGGGAGGGGTAAACTGAAAACACACTTGGGCTTTGGAGGACCCGAGCAAGTCGAATTCGAGGGGCGCTTTCTTGTTTGGGGGAATGGGCATGGGACCAACCCCACTTTCCCAGACGGATCGCTGGGGGAGGATAATCTTTTGCCCAGCCCA
>NDFG01001777.1:3557-31257 GCA_002167245.1 Sporophila hypoxantha
TGGGGTTGTTTTCTTGCATTTCACTGTGAAAACCTCAATAAAGTGACGAGGAAATGAAACATGTTCCTTCCACCTTAAGCTTCTGCTGCCAGTGTGTGGTATCTGCTAGACTTAGTTCCAGATTATGTGATTTTCCAGAGTCAGGAAAGGCCTAGAATAGAGGAGTCAGTTCCACAAGAGAAGGATGGCTCCTGATTCCAGAGCCATTGCTGACCCTTTCTCAGTGTTGCTGTGAGACCCTGGTCCATCCTAATTCAAGCAGATCCTGAAAGGTGAGGATCACTGTCATATGATGCTTGGAGAAGTCAAAGGAATTGAATGACCTCAGACCCCTCATTCTTCAGGTGTATGACCTGAGTAATACCTGGTCTGGTTTATTGTAAATTAACCATTTGCTAATTTTATCTCCTTTTGCTGGTCAGTTTTGGTCTGTAATAATCTGGCCTGGCCTTTGGTGTCTTTCTGGAGCAGGCTTTCAGGAAAGTTATTCTACAGTACAGTGTATCCTTAAAGGTGCTGAGTACTTTCTCAACCGCAAATAAGAGCACAGCCACCAGTGATGAACTCATCTCATCATCTCATCATTTCATATCTGTCCCTAGTATGTTCAGATAGAAAGAAAAGATGCAAATGCTATGAAGCCAGAGGCCACATGAATTTGACTTAGAACCTTCGCTGTTAGTCCATCTTTTCACCTCTGTTTAAGCTGTTGGTTCCTAGATTCCTCATTCAGTTTCTGCATTCTCTTCCTTCTTTTCTTCCTCCCCCCTGCCGTGGGCCTGCAGGGCTGTGGCCCAGAAGAACCCCTCTGTGCAGTACCATGCAGGGGTGGGAGTGAACGCCTACGTGTGCGTGCTGCCGTCCTTCCTGCGCCGGCGCAGGCGCGCCGCACCCGGGCCGTGCCCTGCTCCTTCTGCCCCGAGTTTGGGCATCACCTGCACTTCCTCGCCATCTCATCACTCGAAAAGCAGTGGAGAAGCCTCTTTCTCTGGGGGAGCTCTTGCAGTCTGGCTGTATTTTTCTCTATCTACCATCAGAGCACCAAGTCAGGTAAGGACAGCAGAGGTGATTGCAAGGATTGAATACTGGTGCAGAAGTCCCCTTAGTTTTAGTATAGAAAAATACTCATAGAATAATGGAATGGTTTGGGCTGGGACTTGAAAAACCCCCTGCAATGAGCTAGGCCATCTTCCAGCAGGTCAGGTTGCTCAGAGCCCTGTGCAGGGAACTCTGCAGTTGCAAATAGGTGTAACTATCTGAATTGTTCTTTGGAGAGACTGTTCCCCTTGTGCAAAGAGTTTTTGAGCCTCCCAGTGATCAAGATCGCCTCTTACCAGTCGTCCTCCAGTCAGTCACTTCTAAACCTTACTACCAGTTGGGTGTATTTACAAAATTATTTTATTTTCCAGGCACTGACCAACTGGCTGACAGAACGTCCAGAGATTATCTTCTTGGACAGTGACAATCCCAACCAGAGACCTGCTGACAAGGAGATCAGGTAAACACAGCAGTGCTGTGCTGCTGCATTCTGTGTAAATGCTACTGCAATTCCTTAAACTATTACATTGCTGTTTTGGGGGGCTTGTTTTGGTTTTGGGGGCAGTTTCTGCATTTTTTAGACCAAGAAGTTCTTTGAGGTGTTCCCCATGTATTCAGTAAAAATCCCGTATTAGGAAAGTCACGTAAAGGTTTGTTTGAAAATCTGGTTTTGGGGTGTAGGATGTTAGTGGCTTGAATGAATTTCTGGCTACTATGAAGCAATTTAACTCCATGCCAGCTGAAACCGCACCTAAAATCCTTAGGACTTTATTCAGTGCTGTTTATTTTCTAGATGGAAAATCCAAAAAGGATGTCAAGTCATGAGTTGCAGTGTTTAGTGCAAGACCAGTGGCTGCTTTTCCAGATGTCAGCTGGAAACAAAAGTCTTAGTTAATTAGAAGTAGTAGGATTAACTCTTTTTTTTTTCCTAACTGTGTGTGAAATATCTCAGTGCTCCTTTTGGGTCCTTCCACTTTAGAAGATTCTGTGAAATTTCTGTGAAAAAATTATTCACATATCTGTCCACTAATGATCTCCTCTATCTAGTATTAATTTGGGGTTATCATACCCTGTAATATGATGTTTTTTTATTATTGCCTTGGTTATTTCTGCTTAAATTTCAGTGAACTTCTCATTTTCTCCAGCCCAAAATTGTGAGGTTGTTTTTTAATGGGAAAGGAGTAGGAAAGAAATGAGAACCCATAATTTTATAAACTGGCTCTCCCAGGGATATAGTGTCATTGTAAAATGGGTGTTGTTAATGAAGTGCAGATCCTGGGATCAGAACTGCTGTGAGGTTTTTAGAAGGCCAGGAACTTGTTGCCTTTTCGGATTAGAAATTATTGATTAAAATTCCAAAGGAGAACTAAACCCTTGGTTTATTTGGCATTCTGGTCCTTGGTTGGTGACCAGAGGGTGACCGTTCTTCAGTGGCATTTTTTGGGAAGCTGGGACAAGTCTAACGGGCCCTTTCCTCCCGCAGGTGTTTCAGGCTGGTTCCCAGTGAGCCTCTCCGAGGAGCCGCTGTCCCCACACTGCCTCCAACGCCGCCGGCCGTTGTGGGAGGGCTGGAACTCTCTGTGGCCTTTGCCCACCAGGGTGACAGGGAGCGCGTTCTGGAGGCTGCCAGGCTCCTGGGCTGGAGCAGCGAGGAGCTCACGAGAGCAGCGAGGACTGGAGCAGAGCGCCAGCCCGGTGGCCGTGACCATCTCCACGCCACGGCTGTGGCTGCCCCTGCACTGCGTGCTGCTGGCAGGGCAGGCACGCCTGCACAGGAGCATCGCTGCTACCTCAGGTACAAACTGTACAACCAGGAGCCCACCTGGACGTGGCTGCGGCGGCCGGAAACTGAGCCACGACGCGGAGAGCGTCACCGTGAGCTTCAGGAAACCCAGCAAGGTGGACTCTCAGAAGGAGCCGGGGCTGCTGTGGTTCTTCAGGGAGGAGAAGTTAGAAATCCAGGCGTGGTGGTCCTATGGCATGGAAAATGAGGTGGAAAGACCCCTGGACACAGATCGCCTCATTGGATCTGCTACGTCGACCTGGCAGCGTTGGCAGAGAGCTCCAGGAGAACGCTGAAGTGTCAGCGGTGAGTCCCTGAAACACAGGGTCACATTCCACCCTCCCTGCTGGCAATTTAAGTGCTTCCTTCCCTGGTCACTTTTAAACAAAATGTTCATGGCTGTTTGTCCTGCACAGAGTCCCAGGGGTGGTCAGGGTTGGGATGGATCTCTGGAGATCACCCAGTCCCACCCCCTGCCCAGGCAGGGTCACCTGCAGCAGGTGACACAGCAACACATCCACGTGGGTTTGGGATGTCCCCAAGATGGAGACTCCAGGCTCTCCTGGGCAGCTGTTCCAGGGCCCTGCCCCCTCCATGGACACAAGTTCTTCCTCAACACTGAGGTGGAACTTGTGTTTTAGTTTATGGTTTCTGTCATCTACATGGTACTCATCAGCTCTGTGGACTGATAAGCTTTTCTTTTAGATACACTACAAGAGTTAAAACAAATTTTTATGCGGGGTATATGTTGTGTCACCATATATATATCTAAAATTACGCAGAGTCACTGTTCCCAGGGCTCTCAGGAAGTTGATATGCCCTAATCTGAGTTACTGGGGGAAAATGAAGGTGTACCAAATTTGGGGGATTGGTCGTGGTTTTTAATGTTTCCAAGCTTGTACTTCTGGGTGGTAACTCACATAGAAATTACACTGGGAATCAAAATTCGTTCTGCTGGGCTCATCTGAGGTCTCTGCAGGAATGAGCTGTGGCAGCTCTCTCCCAGCTCCTGCTTTTCCCATGGCTCAGTTCCTGGCTGTCTGTGCCCTCTCCTGCAGGYGTGTATCCCCTGTTCAGAGGCAACGCTGCAGACCTGGCAGGAGCCGCCGTGCGCGTTCACGTCAGCCTGGCTCCCCCTGCCCTGCCCAGAGCTCCCTGTGCTGAGCAGTGCAGCAGCAGCAGCGAAGGTGAAGGCCCAGGGGACAGCCCTGCTCTGGGCCAGCAGCTCTCTGACAAACAGCAGGTGGATGYTGAGAGTTCAGGGATCACCAATGGCCAGCCGCAGGAAGAGGACGTGATGTTTCTGGAAAACACAGTTGCTGTCAATATCCTTGTGGAGAGAGCAATGCATCTAAGTTTAAAAGGTAACATCTAACACACACACACCCTGCCTTTTCTGTCTTTCCTGCTTTCTTTTTTCTTTCTGTGTTTTCTGTTTCTTTGTTTCCCTCTGAGATCTGTTCCTACTCCAGCAGAGTGAATGACAGGGAGGAATTTTTAACTTGGCTTCGTGGTGTTGCAGCCCCAATCACTGTGTAAGTACAGGGGAAGCAGGAGGCTGAACCACACAGCCTATCCTCCTGAATAAACTCCAAAATATAAATAACTTAATGCTACCTGTTTGTTAGAGATGACAGCTGAATTCTGAAATTAGGCACCATCTGAATAGCTGAACTCCAGGTTAAGCATTGACTKAATAACTGAACCCCARGATGYCCCTGTCTCACAGACTCCTAAATTAGCACATAATAAATCTGTAAAGCTGGCTCACTGTACTCAGCTTTTGTTCCCCTGATAACACAGCTAAGAGTCAAATGCATGCCATGATTTAAGGGTATGTAATTCTAAAAGAATCTGAGCCCTGCAGATGGATTTTTATAATCATTGTAGAATCTTCTGAATCCATAGTCTTTGAAAAACTGGTGTAATTTTGTTTATTATTGCAAAGTTTTTGATGATATAAAGGAGGTTTCTTTTGAGTATTGCAGAAATATTTAAATATTTCTGTCTTGGCAGAATGGGGAGTAGCTCAAGCACTGGAATAGGGTGCTCAGGACCTGGGTTGTTATTCCTGTCTTACTTCTGACTTCTCAGATATCTTGGGCAAATGGTTTTTTTCTGTTTCTCCCTTGAATATTCCAGTTTCTGCTCTGTGCAAGGTTCATGTAATGGTTTGCTTCCATTTTAATATAACATGCTGTCAGCTCCCACCAGTGAAAAGGAGTATTTGCTAGATGGTGGATTTCTTTGCCAACTGTGTGGTCTTAATTGCTGAACTGCCTTTAGATTTTGTTGTTGTTGTTGTTATTGATAAAAATCTGTATTAATTCTCTGTCATTTCAGGAAGTCCCTGACAGAGCGTGAAGTGGCAGCCCCCAGCAGCTGTGTGCATTTGCTGTGGCTGGAGCAGATGCTCCACTCACCACTCCAGTGAATAGGAAATACAGACTCACCAGTCTGGGACTATCCAGCAGCAAGGCAAGGTGAGAGAGATGGGATTCACACAGACCCTCCCCACATCTGACAGCCAGACAAGTGTGAAAATCACGTGTGGTTTGGCGGTTTTTTTAGCTCAGATCTGGATATCTGAGCCTAAATTAAAAAGATAATTGACTGCTTCAAGGAACCTCAGCAGACAAGTCATACATGGCAGTATTCAGGAATTAACCTGTGTGATCCAGTCTTGTGTCTCCTCAGTGTTTTAAATCTGAGTCCCTTCAAAGAACTTAAAAACTGTTCTACATTTACCACTTCATTTTTCCATTTGTTTATTTTTATTTCCAGCACTGAACTTCAAACATTACAGCTTTGAACATAAGCCCAGTGCTTTGCTGTCATGTGCTATTGAGTCTGAAATAAACTATTTCTATATTTCTGCTCCTCACAATTTCTTTGTCCTATCTTTTAAATGTCAGCAAGAGGGAGGAGAGGGGAATACTTCTTGAACAAGCAGAAGCCTGCCCCTATCAGTACAGAAAGAAACTTGTTTTGTCTGGGTAGATAAAATGGCACTGACACCTCAGAAGCATTTTACTGCTTTTCCCTGCTTTGCCATAAAATATTATGGGTTTTGTTCCTAACAGATTATCCAAAGAGCTTCTCCTGGATCCACAGCAAACCTTGGTCTTCAAGGTGTGGCATAAAGCAGGTAAAGTTTGTGGTGCACTATTAAAGAGAGTGTGTTTTGTGCATCCCCTTCCTTAGTTCCTTGTATTTCATGCAAGGAAAATAAATTTCTATTAAGTGAATAGGAGAGTAGAATTGTAATGCCATCTTTTGCCTTGTGCAAGAAGAATGCTAGAGATAAATACCTGTTCATTTCCTGGCCCTTGGCTATCCTCCTTTCCCCATTAATCATCTTAAAGGATTGGTTCATCTGTATTCTCTCTGGTTTTATTGTGAACAGTGCTTTAGAGGTTGGATTTTCCTGCTGAAAGAAACTCTTACCTGTTCCTTCTTGTGCTGTTTGGTTTTGCTTCCAAAATAACCTTCCTGTGTATCCAGAGCACTGTGTGCACACGGTGATTCTCCTGCCAGTCCCTCTCCCTGCCGCTGGGCTTTCTCTGTTCTGTTGAGGGACATTTTTTAGCTGAAACATAACCCGGTCCTCAAAATAACTCCCCCTGTTGGACAGGATTGTTTCTGCCCTCCAGGCCATGTTTCCAGGGCTGTGTTTTAGCATGGCTGAAATGCTTGATGTCAGTGTGCTTTGTGCTTTTCCTATCACATGTGCTTTGTGTCCTCCTTGCGCAGAGTCGGAGCGATGATCGGGGTTTGCCTCCGTGGACCTGTCTCCGCTGCTCTCTGGCTTCCAGCTGGTGTGTGGCTGGTACAACATCACCGACTTCAGCGGGCAGTGCCGGGGGCAGATCAAAGTGGCCGTGTCCCCTCTCCAGAATATCAGCAGTCTCCGAGAGGAAAGGCAGGCCAGGGCCGCAGCCAGCCGGAAAGCGCTGCGTACGTTCCTCCATCTCCTGCCCTCTCACACTTCACTGGGTAACCAGCACTCTGGTCCGAGCAAATTCACAGCACTCTCATGGACCAGTCTGCATAAAACACCACCTCTCCTTAGGAATTCTGCTCCAGGTTTCCATGGTAGCTGCTGGCCAGTGCTAGTTGCAGCACCTCAGCCAGGTCATGAGCGTCCCCCTTGGCTTCACTCTGTGGTTGCTTCGTGGGTGTGTGGATTTTTTTTTTTAGGAGAATATTCTGTGCATTTGGATGTCTGGGAGTATGGCATAGATCTGTTTCTGCTTTGGGTGACAGGTGGTGCTCAAAAACATACAGTGGATTCAACTTTTCAATTGGTAGGAAACATGTAATTTGGCAGGAATCTGTTTTTCTGGGATATTTGCCTTTTTTCCTGGGTTTTTCTTTATTCTCTAGACTTCCCAGATATGCTTGGGTGTGTTATAGKCCTGTAATGCAGCCTTTATCCTACTTTCCATCACTTTACTCTCTGATAGCATGGAGGGAGTTAACAAAAGTGTCTGAAATGAAAGTGTTGTGAAATAGKACTTTGGCTYAGYRCTGGGAAATAATTTGAAAATTTAAAGCTATTTAGAAAGCCTGAAGTTTTGTTAGATCAGCTGGATAATACTTTAATTTCTCTTWTTTTCTTATTGTGAAAGACTCACGTGCAGTGTTCCTTTTTCCTTTCCATCCCAGGTGAAGGTCAGCTTTCCAGCAKGTCCTGGTAATTCTGCACACTTGTCCAAGCAGATGTTGAACTCCTTGTCAAAGGAAGTCAGCGTTCCCACTCGAGAGCAGTAAGTCCACAGGCTGACAACCTTTCTGGTTATTTTCAGGTCTCAGAAATGCCTCTCTAAAGCCAATTGGCTCTACTCATAAATGGTACACCCTGTCAAAGTGTGTCCACTGTGCCGGGGCTTAAAAATTAGTGGGCGTTGCCTTTCCCTGTGAGAGAGAGGTGCAGGAGGAAGCAATCCTGGGACAGGTTCCTTTTGGCACAGCCCAGATGTTCTTTTCCTTGTCACTGATACTTCCTGATTTGTTTCATTTGCACSSTGGTAAATAAGGATTTATTTGCCATTGGTAAGTGGTAAATAAATAATAATGTAATAAATAAATAAATAAATAAATAATTTACCATTGGTAAAAAGGTGCCATTGTTAAAGCTGGCAGGTACTTTCTCCAGGCCCTGATWAGAATGAGGGTTGTGTCTGTATTTGRTCTTATTTTTARTAAGTGTAAATTGGAAYAGAGTATTCCTGATGCATCCCCTTTATTTTGCCTTAATTTCTGCCCATGACCAGCGAATGACAGCTGGTGAAACGCTGCAGTATTGCATGTTACAGGAGCAGGACTGTCAGACATCCTGCAGTAATTCCTGTTTTCTGTCCCTTCAAATGAGTGGGTGTCTTAGTTTGTTATTTCTTTGTTTAGCCTACAGAGATGATCCTCTCCCCATTTGTGCCTTTGAAGTTTAGAGGGACTGTGTGCCACCACTGTGGGGTCTGAACAGCTGGCTTGGGAGCTCCCTGCCAGCCCCACTGATACCTTGCCTTTGGTATAAACCTGAGGCRGTAAATGCCATTGCTGTGCACATCTGGAAGAACTCGTTTCACCCATGGGTGGCTCTTTAGTGGATTTCAGGACACGGGCTGTTCTCAGGTGGCGGACTTTGCACGGTGAGAGAGTTTCCAGGCTGGATTTTGGGATTGAACAGAGGGTTGTTTCCAGCAGGAGGGGCCCCGCTGGCACACAGCCCCCCCGGCACGAGGAGCACATGCAGAACGTGCGCCGCTTCCACGAGTCCCTGCAGCGGGCAGAGGGGAGCGGGAGCCCGYGGCGATTCCAGGAATCCCTGCAGCGGGAGGAAGGGAATGGGAATGCACAGCACCCTGCCCGGAGGGACACGGCACCACCGGCATCGCGTGCCGCGCTGCTCACCGCACTCAGGTAACTCCAGCAGTGCTCAGGTAACCCCTGTAACCCCTCTCTGTGCTCAGGTAACCCCTGTAACCCCTCACTGTGCTCAGGTAACCCCAGCAGGGCAGGGCCAGCCTCGGGGAGCAGGGAGGAGCTCAGGAGCGATGGATCCGTGCTGAGGAGATGGAAGGGAAAGGGCACGAGAGCCACAAGGAGATTCCGGTGTCGTTTGAGGCCAGGCTGGAAAATCAGGGACAGGGTGGGGAGCTCCCCAGCAGGGCTGAGGTGCTGGAGCAGCGTTGTGAGCTGCTGAGGGGGAGCAGCAGCAGTGATTCCAGATCCAGAGGGAATYCTTGGGTTTGTCCATCCTGGAGCTGCTGTCACAGAGCAGGTGCTGTGAGGGCAGCAGTCCCTTCAGGTGACTTCCACAGGTACAGGAGGAGCCTGTGAGCATTTCTGGGGTGCACAGAGTAGTGTATCCCTTCCCATCAGGGTGTTTTTCACTGTTCTCCTGACCAGATTCTAGGTTAAAATGAGGTATAAATGTAGAAGATTAGTATTTATTATCTGTAGGAATACAGGAATGAMAGAGACTTCCTGAGGTATTTCCATCCATACCAAAAGCAACGTATCTCAGAATCCCTAGATCTTTAATACACAGAAATCCTTAGATTTTTATCAAGCTCAGCCATAAGTCAAGTAATATCCTTGGCTTTATGACTTTTCTTGGAAGGTCATCTCAAATCCAACTCCTTTGATTAAGTAAGTTTAGAACTAGTTCTTTTTTTAGCTTCCAGCCCAAGTTTCACAGCCAAGTCAGGATTTGTTCTGGAGTGTTATCCTCCTGCTTAGAGCAATCTCAACACTTGCCTACTGATCTGCTTTTCAAWAAAAACMTTTWATCTTTTATCTGCACATTTACCTGTTGTTGGCTAGAATGGCCCAGTTTAAACCCAGCTGCCACAGGCTCATTTTCCCCCTCTGACCCAATTTCTTACCTCTGCTTGCAGAAAGAACTTGAGTGAGCTGGACGAGGTTCAAAGATACTTCAGTGAGAAGCTGACCAGGTCTTTTCCCGACTTCAGCACGTCCAGACCAGGCCATGAGGAGTGGGAGAGTGACCATCAGGGCTCCCTGGGCAGAGAAGGGGATCCCAAAGGCTGCCATCTCTTGGAAAAATCCASTCAGTTGGTGTCTCAGGTCAGCAGCCTCATCAACGGTGAGTTGTTGCTGTGAGTAGCAAAGTGACAAGGAAATCCAATCCCTGCTGGTGCTTTTAAAATAACTTAGCAGAGCAGAGAATAAACTGGAGCCCTGAGCTACAGTTGCTGCCAGTTGGAAAGTTAYTCCATGCTTTTTCTGCCCATGGCTTCCTACAGGGAAGCAGCATTTCCAAGAGATGAAGGRCACATCCCTCTTATGCCAGAATTTGCCATTTTTCTGCCACTTTGATCTTCTCTTTTTTCCCACTCTTTATTCTCCAAGGTTTTGTTCTTTCTGTTTCCTTTCTCATCCTTAGCAATTGTTGTTACTGCTTTTTTACATGCCTTCCTYTACAGTCTGCTCCAGACTCTTCCTCCACTGTTTCCAAATGTCCCCCMCCATTCCCTTGGAGCAGGACTTGCCTCAGAAKAGTTGGTCACTTTACCTAATACTGGTGAATTCAATTCTCAGAGGATGCAAGCAGTGAATAGGATCTGCTCACTGGGAAACAAAAATAAGYGATAGTGGGTTTTTAAAAAATTTGTAAAGTTTCCCATTAATTTCATCCTGAATGCTTCTGTTTTTTCCTTAGCATTTCTGTTCTTCTGGCCTTGTCAGTGGGTGGCAGAGCAGAACATGCTCACATGTTTGCAAAGCTGTGCATGTTCAGCTYCCAGCCATCCTTAGACCTGGGACTTTGTGCCCAAACCCCACATAAATCAGACTTAGGCTGAATTGTTGCTCCMTGCACTCACTGATGCTCTTGTTTGTTAACCAGACTTGCAGACTATAACTAAGAACAGCAAGGCAGCTTCTGAGGCGCCCCAGGAGAGCAGCAGGAAGCTGGGTGCCTCGGCTGTGCCCMGCTGGCAGGAGGCAGGAGGCAGCCCTGCAGCTCCTGAGGGCCAGCTGGAGATGCCAGCTGTGCCTGGTGCTCCCAGGGACACGCAGCAGCCGTGCCCTGCTGGCAGAGCCGTGTTTGGGAGACACATGCTGCACCAGCTCCTCGGCCCCATTGTCCCTGAGGATGAGCAYCCAGTGGGTGTTGGCCAGGAAAATGAAGGTGCTTTTGCCACCCAGCCWCACAGTGAGGAGGAATATGAAGAAGATGTAATAGAACCACGAACTCTAAATGAAATAACCACCAYGACAGACAGGACGAGCCCCTGGTCCAGCATCMTCTCTGAAACAGGGCAGGGGGCTGAGCTGCAGCCTCTGGAGCCCAGGCCTGAAGAGCAGCATTCCATAGATGTGGGGTGTTTCCAAAGAGGGAACAGCAGCACCTTGTCCAGCATGCTGCAAGGGGACAGCCAGAGCCTGCTCAGCACCCTGAGCCCACCCTTGAGCCCCGACATGGGTGGGAACAGCCCCTGGGGAGCTGCAGGAGACTTCCAGGGCTTCCACAGCAGCACAGGAGCAGCAGCAGGAGACCTCCAGGGCTTCCACAGCCACACAGGAGCAGCAGCAGGAGACCTCCAGGGCTTCCACAGCAGCACAGGAGCAGCAGCAGGAGACCTCCAGGGCTTCCACAGCAGCACGGGAGCAGCAGCAGGAGACTTCAAGACCATAAAGAAAAGCATGGAGTTCCAGGCAGGCTCCCAGGAAGTGCTGCCATCCCCAGGAGACGTGGGTTTGACSAATCAAAAAGCCACTGAGAGAGAGGAGGAGGAGGATGCTGAGGCTGTAAATGGGGATCATCAGGGCAAGGAAGGAAGTGGTTCTGATGAGAACTGTGCTCAGAGTGTCTCAGCCCAAGCTGGCTCGGAAAGAAACAGTGAGAGCTTCCCTGATGACAGCAGTGAGGACCCAGTGGAAGGCTCAGAAAACCCCATCAAACAAAAAATCACTTTGTATCCTTTACTGTTTTYGTAAACACTCTTGCATTCAACGACTCTGCTGCTTTGTTAGAGTCTCCCTGGCCTCAGGACAGAGGAATTTGCTGTGTGAAGCTCTTCCCTGGGAAATGAATCCAGGGCTGGTGATCTGGGAGGGTGTTGGAGGACCCCATTACACTGTTTCACACACTGTAGTGATGACTTTCTTGAAACTTGCAGCCAACAATTTGTGATTTGTGAGAGTCACTTCATTTTGTTGCATTTTCTCTTCGTGTTATTTTCCCCCATGTGTTAGAGCTTTTGTGTTTCTCCTGTATCAAAAGAAACATGCTTTATTTTGCTTTTAAAATACTTCCTAATGTTTCTTGCACAGATTACAAATCTTGGATTGAGTGTTGGAATCTTTGCAGGATGAAGTCCTCTGCCAATTTGTGAGGGATTGTTTTGAAGCAAGTAGGTGTCCCATGCTCTGTGAGCCCAGGTGAGAGAACCAAGTGKTCAGAACAATGGAATATTGGTTAAAACAAATGAAATTTACTATCTAGGACCTGTTAACAGCTGAGGCTTTTTCCACACCTGGGCCTCTGTGCAACTGCCTACTGCCAAAGGTTGTTCCTAAACAGTTCTGCTCAGATCTGATCCTGTGGTTGTTCCCAATTTCTTCCTTCCACCCCAGGAGATGGAAGCTTCCATGAGACTGCTCTGCACTTCTTCCCATCCTTCCACACCTCCAAAAGTGAGTATGGGATGTCCTTTCCTTTATTGTCCAGCTTAGTCCATTTCTTAAAGCAGGAACAAAACTTCTCCCTTCCTTTGCCTGCCAGCACTCAGATGTGATGGCTTCCAGCAGTGTCAGGGGAATGTTCCTGACAGCTCTTCTCTCTGTGAGGATGGTTTTAACATCCATGGCTGTGTTCTCTGTGATCCTTTRTGCCTTCATATCAACCAGGTGTTCAGCACGCTCAGGAAGTGCTGCTCCATCAGGTCAGTGGAAGTGGCAGGTGCTCACTCTGCACTCCCTTGTGCTTTAATGTGAGGTGTCATGCCTGGGTCTGAGGAGTTCCAACTTGTGATTGATAAACTTCAGATGATCTCTTTTAGATCAGGATGAAATGAGGGAGTKTGCAGCAGGAGGGGGTTCCTGGAGAGGTATCTTGTGATGGTTCTGTGACCCAGGGAGCAGTAGAATGCCTTGAGTGGTTGTTCCTCCTGCAGGAAAGCTGTGGATTGCTGAGGTTTTGCTTTTTTTATGTTCATAAGGGTTTATTTACTGCCAGAGGTTTGTGGCTCCAACATCTACATCTTTATCTTATTTTCAGTTCATAAAGAGGAGTTATAAAAAGGACAGTGACTTTTTACACAGGCATATAGTGATGGGATAAGGGGAAACAATTTTAAACTAAAAGAGGGGAGAATTGGATTGGATGTTGGGAAGAAGTTTTTCCCTGTGAGGGTGGGGAGGCCCTGGCACAGAGTGCCCAGAGAAGCTGKGRCTGCTCCATCCCTGGAAATGTTCCAGGCCAAGCTGGATGTGGCTTGGAGCAGCCTGGGACAGTGGAAGKTGTCCCTGCCCATGGGACAAGAKAATGAGCTAAGCTTTAAGGTCCCTTCCCACCCAAACCATTCTGGAATTCCTGATCCTTTTCCAGCCCCAGCTCTGCTGTGGGTCTGGGTGTGCAGCAGCTGGGCTGTTTGTTTACCACTCCCAGATAGGGTGATGCTTTTCTTCCTCTCTGTATGACCTCTGAAACAAACACTTCAAGGGACATTTATGTCCCTGGGAACAGCTTGCCTGATGAATCAAAACAGACTCAGACAGGCTCTGACAGCTCTGAAGTCACAGAAAGCTGTGGTTTAACACTAATACCAGCTTTACTTGAACCCCCTCTCTGCAGCTCTGAGCTGAGTGGCTGGAACTACAGCCCTGCAAATTATTATTAATCAGGTAAAATGTTGGCAAGGCCCTATTTGGATATTTTGATCTTAAAGCACCTAATTTGAGGGTTGGCTGGCACTAATCCTTTGCTGCAGCACTTGTGGSATGTGCTGAGACAGGATTTGGTTGTGCCTTGTTCATCAGATTCCCTCTGTGAAGAACCAGTTTTTCACTGCTACCAATGCATAGAGTTCAGAAAAAAAATGCTTCCTCACAGTTTTGTTTTTAWTTGGCCTTTGGGACATCAGCTTCTAAATGTGGCCTTGGTTTGGTTCTGCACAGGTCAGCAAACACCAGGCGTGACAGCAGGGCTGAAAGCCGAGCTGTGCTCTGGACACTCCAGGGCCCTGCCTCACTTGGCAGCTGGCAGACATCTCYCCTGGCCTTCCCAGGGCCCTGCCACCTCTCCCTGGCTGCTTGGCTCCTGCTTTCCCCAGCTTCCTTCTGGAATGACACAGCAGTGCTGAGGTGTGGAGCTGGGCAGCCAGAGCAGAGGAGCTGGCAGCATTTGAGACARAAACATTGTCCCAGCTCCTGCTGTCAGAGCACAGGGCTCTGAGGAGGTGCTGCAGCAGGTCAGGCTCAGCCTGGATGCTGTGACACCTCCCAGGGATCAGAGGTTTTACAGCCTCACAAAACCTCTTTGTTTTTTCCTTCTCTTCTGCATGACATCAAACTAACAGTTCCCATTTTTGGGGTCCTTCCCAGCCCTTGTCTTCCACACAGTGGGGGTTAGAGGATAGGTTTGAAAAATCAGAGTGTTGATAAACTGTTCCATGAAATGTCAGAATCCCAGAATGGTTTGGGTGGGAAAGAACCTCAAAGGTCCCTTGTCCCACCCCTTGCCGTGGGCAGGGACACCTTCCACTATCCCAGGCTGCTCCAAGCCTTGTCCAACCTGCCCTTGGACACTTGCAGGGATCCAGGGGCAGCCACAGCTGCTCTGGGCACCCTGTGCCAGCCCCTGCCCACCCTCCCAGGGGAGAATTTCTTCCCAGTGTCCCACCTAGCCCTGCCCTCTGGCAGTGGGAAGCCATTCCCCTGGTCCTGGCACTCCAGGCCCTTGGCTAAGGTCCTTCTCCAAATGCAGTGATATTTTTTCCTCCCTCACCTCTAGGAATATTCCAGCAGGATAAGAAACTTACATGGAAACCAGCTTTAGTCAGAATTATTCATATTTGTATATACATAGAGTTACCTTCAGTGTGAATTAGAAATAACAGCCTTGGGCAGATTCATGAAAATGTTCCARAAATGCCAACAGCAGCAACAGCCAAAACATCCTTTCTTGGTTGTGTTGTTTCTTCTTGATCTGCTGGGTGTTCCTGCTTTCCTTGCTTTCCTGCTGGAAAGCAGGATCGGGTGGCAGTGCCAGGGTGGGTTGTGGCCTGTTAACACAGATCTGTTCACCCTCCATCCCTGTGCACAAACAGAGCTGAGCCACAGGGCTGAAACGTCCTCTGCCTCCAAGCCTGGAATTCCCTGAGCTTGGAAGGGGGGTTTTGCCCCCCACCATGACCTGTAACTCATGGATCTGCTCTAGCCCAGCCCCTGGCACTGAGGCACTGAGCAATCCCTGGCTGGTTCCAGTGTCATTCCTGCAGGGAGCAGAGTGCAGCGTGACCCGCGGCGCACGAGTGCCCTTTCCTCCTGCATCTTCCCAAGGAACACGTGTGCTTCCTGGCTGAGCCCCAGGCACTTGGAGCCTGACAGACAGACAGGAGGACACCTGGGGCAGGCACTGACCTGAGCCTGTTTCTGGGTGAGGAGTGCTGTAAACACGACATTTCAGATGTGTGCTCTGGAAACTATGCAGCAGGATCAGACTGGCAGCCAGAACTGCCTGAGAGGTGGGTCAGAGGAAGGTTTGATGTCCAAAAAAAGAGCAAGGGAGCTGGGGAAGGGGCTGGAGCACCAGGAGCAGGTGAGGGAGCTGGAAAGGGGCTCAGCCTGGAGTCAATAAGAAAGGGAATTGTTTTAAAGTATTTTGCCTGCAGGGTCCTGGTGCTGTTTCTCTTGGGAGGGAACTGGGCATTTTAGGGGTATTAGATGTTAGGAGGGAATTATTGATTGTGAGGGTGGGCAGGCCCTGGCACAGGGTGCCCAGAGCAGCTGGGGCTGCCCCTGGATCCCTGGCAGTGCCCAAGGCCAGGCTGGACACTGGGGCTTGGAGCAGCCTGGGACAGTGGGAGGTGTCCCTGCCATGGCAGGAGTGGCACTGGATGGGCTTTAAGGTCCTTTCCCACCCAAACCATTCTGGGATTTTGTTTCTTACATTGGAAATGGAAGGTGCTGGCTCTCCTGGCTGTGCAGGACACGTGGGATATGGGAAAGGGGAGCTGTGGGAGGCAGGAAATGCATCTTTGAAATGGGGTTAGTTGGCACATTGGGGGAGTTTCCTAGAGAGATGCTTTCAGATGCTGTGCAGAGCTCAGGGATCAGCACAGAGCCTGGTCACTGCCCCTCTCCAGCCACTCCTGACCTTTGGGCTGCTCCTTGGACAGCTGGGCAGAAAACACAATGGGAAGAATGAGCTGCTRTCCTGGTCTCTGGACAGCCCTGTCCAGGGAAGGTGCTTTGCCCAGCAAGCAGCTCTTTCTGCTGGTTTTATGCTTCTACTGTGGCCAGGTCTGCATTTAATCTCTCTTGGYTCCTTGTATTTTGATTTAGGAAATTCATCCTGGAGAATTGTTAGGAAGAGAAAGGAAAGGTTCTCCTAATTATCCATGTCTGTTATTGCAGTGCAATAATAACAGGAAATGTTTTAAAGTATTTTACCTGCAGGCTGTAATGCACAGGTTACCAAACACAAGGACTCTCCTATTCCTAAAAAAGCCATTTCCCTCTCCAGACAGTGCATCTCCAAGTGCACCACAACAGGGTCCTGGTGCCATTTCTTGGGAGGGAGCTGGCCACCTCAGGAGACCTTTCCCAAGGCTCAGGGAAGCAGCCCAGGGATGTAGATGAAAGGCCAGCTTGGCAGATCAGTTTTCCAAGAGACATTCCTGGCCCCCCAGCTTCCTCCCTTAAAGGCTCCTGGAGCAGGATCACTTTTCTCRGTGCTCCACAGGCACTGCCCAGCTCTAAACTAGCTGGGGGGAAATGTGTTTCTTTGTGTGCTGAAATTGCTCATTTTCTGGTGCTGCTGGAGCATCAGGGACACAGCCAGGCTGCTGGGAGGCTGCTGGCAGGGCACAGAGGAGATGGCACTGGTTAAACCAGGGCTTCTCCTCTCCTGGGCTGCTGCCTTGGGGTCCCTGCAGGCTCCTGAGCCTGGCCCATCCCATTTATCATGGACTCACAGGGATGGTTTGGGCTGGGAGGGACCTTAAAGCTAATCCAGCCCCATCCCTTGCCATGGCTTCCAGGGTGCTCCAAGCCCCATCCAGCCTGRCCTTGGGCACTTCCAGGGACCCAGGGGCATGCACAGCTTCTCTGGGCACTCTGTGCCAGGGCTTCATCACCCTCATAGGGAAGAATTTCTTCCCAATATTTAATCTAAATCTCTCCTCTTTTAGTTTAAACCCCTTCCCTGCCTTGTCCTGTCAGCAGGTTTAAGATTTGTTCTTGACAGAGCATTGCCTCTCCCCTGTGAGATTTGGTCTTCAGGGTTCTGGAAATTATCAAGYAAAATAATAATGGAAAGCCAAAATGCAGTCAGGTCCCAGTGACTACAGCACTGCCATTCCTTTGGCTCCGTGCAGGGAGGCTTTGGCCAGGGGTGGGCACTCACAAGTGCAGAGGTCACACACCGGAGCCCCATTCTGGGTTCAGATCATTCTCTTTCTCATTGGGGTGTTTTTTCCTTTGTATCCAACTTGCCACCCTCTGCACAGCCCTGTGGTTTGCCCTGACATGAAACCAAGTGCTGGGCAGAGCTGTCACCCTGGTGCCTCTCTCCCCAGGGCAGGAGTGGAGCAGTGCCTGCAGGGATCCCCTACCGAAGAGCGGCTCGTCCCAGGCCCAGCCCCCAGCTCTCGGAGGAGGAGGCCAAGAGAATCGCCAGGATCTTCTCTGCTCAGCTCTCCAAGAAGGAATAATGCTGCCCAGAGACCCTGCACAGCACAGCTTCCTCAGCCAGGCATGGGCAAAGGCAGAGCCCCCCAGGGAAGGGCAGGTGGAGRCCACAGCTTTCAGACWCTGCTTTTAGTTTGCCTCATTGGTYGGTTMATTGAAGTCCCCTGTTTAGAAGGGCTTAAAGCCTGTGGTCACCCACAGGGAGCTGTGTCCTGTAGGGGCAGGTCCCYRGTGWGACACACCCCTGTGGGTAACCCRTGAYCTGTTTTCTGCTCTCCAACYAGTCCAGKTTTAGGAATTATTCCTGTGAAATGGCCCTTTCAAAAAGAGTTGGTGGGCAGCACAATTCTCTGTTTCCTCWGAGAATTCCTGTGTGAMCACAGACCAAGGGCACTGTAAAATCTGGTGGGTGTACAAAAGAGGGTGACTAGAAAGATGAGACTTYTATATTTATATTTAAATTATTTTTGTACACCTTTCAGRGAACAGACTTTGATGCCAGCAGAGCTCAGTTATTTTTGTACTGCTCTCTCCAATGTTTGTTTCAATAAAATTCCCGTTTTCTTGTCAGCCTGTGCAACCCTATGCCAGGGCAGGCAGAACTTTTCCTCAACAGTAGACAGGAGTCTCTTCCACACGAGCTTCCAGGTCAGAGAAATGCTGCTGGAAGCTGGGGGCCAGGAGCACATGGAAAGAGCAGGGCTTTGCCAAGGAATCGAGTATCACCCTGCAGCACAGCCCCATGTGGGCTAAGTCACTTCCAATCTGAGCTGCTTTTCAAGCCACGCCTGGAATTCAGGATTTCAGCAGCCAAAGGATCAGCATCCCTTTTTTCTCCCACTTCTGCAGCATTGTTTTTCCCAGGGGACACCCTGAAYGCGTCAGTCACTGCTGGCACAGCGTGCCCTGTGCCTGTGGCCCCTTTCCCTGCCCTTGCTGGGTGGGGATGGAAGGCAAAGGCACCCAGTGTCCCCTGGAAGGACAGCAGTGACGTGCAGGCTGCTTTCTCCTGGTGGCATCCCAAAAAAGACTTGGGCAGGATGCCAGCTGGGCTGAGCTGGCTGCCACAGAGGAGGTCACAGCATTGACCCCGAGCTGCATCTTGGGCATGAGGTAAACAGCGTCTTCCTTTCAGGTTTGGGTCAGCCGTGGAGCTGGCCAGGAAAACAAGGCAGGAGCCAGCTGGACAGGGCTGTTGGTGCCAGGCAGCTTTGTCTGGAGCCCGAGGGATGGGGCAAAGGTGGCTCCAGGGTGTCAGGACCTCGTGCACGGCGAGCTCAGGTGCGAGTGTGGAGGCTCGCAGCACATCCTGAGGGACCCTTCTGCGTGTGGGGCTAACGAGCACCAAGGGTTAAACACACGGAGTTTTTAAAAAAGGAGGGAAAGGGGCCTTTCTTCACTCCACCTTGGCCTCCAGCTTCCTGTCCTGAGCCCAGCCCCTCCTGGCAGCCTCAGAGCCAGTGCCCGGCCACACTCTGAAGGTGCCATGGGTTTGGTGGTGGATTTCACCCCAAGGTGCTCACCCAGCTCCACGGGAGCTTGGGAACACGTTCCAGCATGCAGGGCAATCCTGCTGGGAGCTCAGCAGCTCTCTGGGATGGATTGAGGTTCATGGTTTGTGTCAGGCAAAGGGGTCCAGCCTGCCCTGCACAAAGAGCCCAGTGCTGCACTGCCCCCGAACCACTTGGTAAGCTTTGGGGTGAGGGTTTTCTGCATCTCGTCCTTCCCAGAGTGGTTTTAGGGTAAAAACCGACATTCCTCCCCAGCCCAATGCAGGGGGTTCTGGCAGACCCCCTCCCCGTGCGCTGAGCCCCGGGAGGGGGCAGAGGGCTGAAGGCAGCCACTGGGTGCCAGGTGACCCAGTCCCATCAATGAAATGCCACCGGGGGAACACTGTTTTCCTGTCACCCGATCCTGGCTGCTGGAATGTCCTGGGTGCTATATAAGGGTGGGCCAGGGGCCGCTCTCAGGCACTGCCTGTGCAAGGCAGGAGCTGGAACACCGAGGTTCTTACGGCAGGGCAAGGAGGCACGTGGCTTCAGGCGAGGTCACTCGGGGGAGATGATCCATCCAGCATCCCCTGTTGTGGCTGGGGTGGGATAGGGAAGGGTGGGCATTGGTGATCCCATGCTGAGCAAGCCCCGTGCCTCCATTTCCCTGCGGTAGAAGGGAGCAGACAGGGCAGGATATGGATTTTGGGACTGACCAAAGGCACCAAGAGCCAGCACGGCACACGATCATCACCTCRGTYGCCGAATAGGACAGCCACGTGAAGCCCTGTCCTGACGCACGCCGCTGGCTCCCCCACAAACCCTCCTCTCCTTCCAGCCCCTGTGCCACCATGGTGGGTCTGAAGGCCCCCGAGGTGCCCCCGCCGGCCGCCGTGAAGTTCGTCAGCGCGGGRATGGCGGGCTGCATCGCCGACCTGTGCACCTTCCCGCTGGACACCGCCAAGGTGCGCCTGCAGGTACGATCCCAAACCCCGGGCAGAGGGAGCGACAYGRCCTGAGACTGSCCCGGAGCTGGGCACACCTGGGGAGGAGCAGAAGGTGCGGTGACACMCTGGGCACCCCGCAGATCCAGGGCGAGGTGAGGATCCCCCGCACGGTCAGCTCGGTGGAGTACCGGGGCGTYCTGGGCACGCTGAGCACCATGGTGAGGACGGAGGGAGCCCGCAGCCTCTACAGAGGGCTGGCAGCCGGGCTGCAGCGCCAGATGAGCTTCGCCTCCATCCGCATCGGCCTCTACGACTCCGTGAAGCAGCTCTACACCCCCAAGGGCGCTGAGAGTGAGTGTCCGGGAATTCCCTGTGCACCCCCTTCCTGAGGCACTGCCCTTTCCCAGAGAGGAACTCACCCTGGGGGCACAGCCCCCCGAGATGCCCCTCTGTGAGGCACCACAGGCCGCTCACCCTGGGCTCCCTGTGGGGCCGGGGGTCCCAATACCTGTTCTCTGCAGACACAGGCATGGCCGCGCGGCTCCTGGCGGGCTGCACCACGGGCGCCGTGGCCGTGGCCTGCGCCCAGCCCACCGACGTGGTCAAGGTGCGGTTCCAGGCCAGCGGGGCCCAGTGGGACAGCGCCCGGCGCTACAGCGGCACCGTGGATGCCTACCGCACCATCGCCAGGGAGGAGGGCGTCCGCGGGCTCTGGAGAGGTGGGCCTGGSAAAGGGATGGGCCTGGGAAAGGGATGCGGGGGAGTGGAATGGAAATGGCGATGAGGAAGGGCAGAAGGACGGGGGCAGCAGGGCTGGGGCACCTGCCCAGGATGCTCCMGTCGGGGCTGTGAGCAGCAGTGCCAGCGCCACCACGCTCCCTCCCGCGCAGGGACGCTGCCCAACATCGCCCGCAATGCCATCATCAACTGCGGCGAGCTCGTCACCTACGACCTGCTCAAGGACGCGCTGCTGCGGGCGCAGCTCATGACAGGTGAGGACAGCGCAGGGGGGGTGGGGACGTGTGCCGCGGCGCCATCCCTGTCCCTGCAGCGTCCAACCCCCGCTCTGCCCCTCCCCAGACAAGGTCCCGTGCCACTTCGTGGCCGCCTTCGGCGCCGGGTTCTGTGCCACGGTGTTGCGTCCCCGGTGGACGTGGGTGAGACGCGCTACATGAACGCCAGCCCCGGGCAGTACCGCAATGCCCTGAGCTCCTGCTGCGCCCTGTCTGCATGCAGGAACGGCCCCGCCGGCCTCTACAAGAGGGTGAGTCGAGCGCCTGCGAACACCCCAAACACCCCAACCCAGGTGCAGGACTTGGGGGGATCCCCGCTCTGGGATGTCCCCGGCACGTCCCCTCAGCCCCGCTTTTGCCGGCACAGCTTCGTCCCGTCCTTCCTGCGGCTGGCTCCTGGAACGTGGTTGATGTTTCGTGTCCTACGAGCAGCTGCAGCGCCTGATGGTGCTGGCGCGGCCGGCGCTGGCCTGAGCCCCCGGCGCCCCGGCCGGCCCAGCGAGGCTACATCAATTACATTAATTGCCGGAGCGCCGGGAAGCAGCGAGCACCACGCGCGGGGAGGACCCGAGGGACGCGGGAGGAGGATGCTGTACGAGGAGAAGCGTGGGAGAACGAGGTTTCACAGAGAAGAGTTTTAAGGGACGAGGAAAAAATGTTTGTTGGCTTTCCAGCCGGAAGAGCAGCACTTCCCAGACGGCGGTGCGCTGAGGCGCGGGACCAAAGCTGAGGCAGGGAATTCCGTTGTTTCCTTACTGGCGCTTCCAATAAATCGCCCCTATGGGGTCTGATCACAGCGTTGGCTCGGGGTTTCTTTACCTTTTTGCTGTGTCAGGTCATTGTCCCACTCTACGTGTGACACCTCAGGCTGACGCATTCTCTGTCCTTGCCCTGGTGCACTGAACAACTTCCCATTGATTCTTAATTATTCAGGTTCATCTGCCACAATCACAAACAGCAGCGTCCGCCTTCTGCCCTGCCGAGCTGCACAGATCCTTGACCCACAGGCAATCTCTCTTAAAGCCTCAAATGTCCCTTTATAGGACAGTGAAGATGTACATCCCTTTCTGAGCAGAGATTCCCTCTTTCCCGTTTCCCAAGCATAACAGGGACCGGGAATTGCATTTCTTCCCATGGTATACTGGCAGGAACAAGTTCCCTCTGCTATACTCCATCTTTAGCCACCCTCATTTGTCTACAGATACTCAAGTTCTATTTCAGGGACTCCGTCAGACAACCGATGACTGTTATCAGAACAAATTCCCAAGGCGATTTTTTCTCCCTGCGAGCAGCAGGAAAATTGACACAAGACAAGCGGCTGTCCCGGGAAGGAAGTGGCAGTGCTGCGTTTACCGCCCCCTGCCCAGCCCCCGTGTCCGCCCTGCCAGAACGCGAGGTCGCTTCCTCGCCGCCCTGTCCCTGTGCCAGGAACGGGACAATCCCCTGGCTCGGGCAGCAAGCCCGGTAGTGAGACGACCAATCCCCGCTCGGCAGCGCAGCGCCGCAGAACGGGACAATGCCTGGCCGGGCAGCAGCGCCGCAGAAGCGACAAATTGCCCCGGCTCGGGCCAGCAGCGCCGGGGAGAACGGAGGACAAAATCCCCGGCTCGGGCAGCAGCCCGGAGAGCGGACAATGCCCCGCATCGGGCAGCAGCGCCGGGAGAGCGGGACAATGCCCGGCTCGGCAGCAGCGAACCGGCAGAACGGACCAATTTGCCCCGCTCGGGCAGCACGCCGGGAGAGCGGACAATGCCCCGGCCTCGGGCAGCAGGCGCGGCGAGATCGCGACAATGCCCCGGCTACGGGCAGCAGTGGCCGCAGGCGAGCCGATGGTGCCCTCGAGGGCGCCGACGGGAGACCCCCAAAAAGAGAGCGACGAGGAAGCGCGCAGGGGAGGAGCCACGCGAGCGCGGTGCACCCCACAGCGGGCCGTGACGTGCTTTCGGCGCTGACTGCGTGGTGGACCCCCGCTTCCGTGGGGGAACGAGTATGACGGCTCATCTGGATCGCGTCTCATTGCGAGTAACAGCGCGCCGCGCTCCCCAGCTGCGGTTGATGGATGGGCTCCGTATTTCGGCGAGCAGCGGATGGTGTCCGTGCCCACCCCACGGGTCCCAGAGAGAAGCTGCTCCTGTGGCCGAGAAACAGTGGGAAAAACTCGACAGTCCCTGCGAGGAAACCGATGGAAAAAAAACAAGTCTGGTTTGTGTTTTGAAGACTGACAATTTCCCCCTGGCCCCCAACCATGAGCCAGGTGTTTTGCCTTAGGAAACAGGAGACAGAACGGGAATGGGAAAAAGATAATTCGTTAGCCCAAAAGACGACGCTTATTTCTGTTTATTTCCTGAAACCACCTGAAATGATTTGGTTCCAAAGCACCTGGAGAAGCCTCCTTGAAATCCTGGGTGGAAAGCCCAGTGGTTATAAAAGAGGAAAGGATGGCAGAAGGGACGGGTTCGGGCGGGGGAAGACAGTGATGCGCCTTCCGGGATATTGCATTTCTGGAACGGCATACCAGTTTCTGATGGGAAAATCCTGAGACAAGAGAACTCAGGTTGAGGAAAATAGTGAACACTGCAGCTGGAGATATGCTGATGAGGGAGAGTCTGCGGGAAATTCGTCTGGTGAGTCTCCTCATGCCCCATACCTGATCTGTTGCTGGCGCCAAAGCCAACACCCTCCATTCCCATTTAAAAACTCCCTATGAAATGCGCTTAAATATACACACATGGACTACAGAATGCACGTGGAAGCTCTGATATTCCCTAATGGGAATGCTGCTGGGAATGACATGCAGCCTTCATGAACTGCCCACAAATAACTATTTTTTCCCTTTGGCTCCCCCCACAGAAAAACTGCTGGCTCTACGGCAGAATGCCAGCAAAGTGGCAGCTTTCAGTGCCACCCCAATAAGTGATTTTCCTTGGGCTCTCATGGGGTCGCGAGGAATAATGGTTCCTGCCCCTCTGGAAAGCAGACGCAGAGGTCAGCTTACTTCGCAGCTGGTCTTTTTCCTGCTCTCTGTCTCAAGCCCATGCCACTGGAGTGCTACTGGCTCAGGATAATCTAAGTGTGTGACGAAGCTTCCCCTGCACTGTGTCAAAACCCCTCTGGGGACCAGAATGCGCCCAAAAAACTCTCATTAACCCTGTCTACTTCTGCTGGAGAGCAAGCAGTTGTGACCCCAGGTCATCCTACCCTGAGCAGGACACCCTGAGCATCGAGCCAGCAGGATTCAGCCATCAGACCAGGTAGAGAATCTCTATTCTGACTTGGTCATTGCTTGTTGCTGGCTTTCATAGTCACAGCTGCAGTGCTCCTTCAGCGACCCCGTGCCCTGCAGACCCACTTAAGAAGCCCCTGTGCCGGCAAGGGAAACAGCTCTGGTGAGGGAAATGGCATGTGTAGGAAAATTTTCAGAGTTTGAACAGAAGCTCACATAGTGTGTGTCTGTTATGGAAACTTGAGATAAGAAACTGCTGACTTAGAAAGCCACGGAATAGAGACCAGACATTGCATGAGAGAGAACTGAACCTAGAAACAAGTTTTAAAGATGACGTTGTAAATAAGACGCAGATACCTTAGAGAAATACAACTATGAAAGATATCAAATGAAAATAAGAATTCACGAGTGATAGCTTTAGATATTAGCATTTAAGGCATTTTAAGCATGGATGTGGCAAAAAGCTGATAGCCAAGAAAACAGAGATGTATTGGAAATCAGGAAATAGTTTATGCATTCCTGATTGATAGATTGGCGTGAATTATAATTGTATTGATCTCACCGTTGTCATGAGACTGAACATGGAATACAAAGTTTTTAAAATGCCCCTCAGTTGCCCCAATGCTCTGAGGTTCAGAAAAGACATAATCTAGATCAACACCTGTGCTTTGGTGTGAGAAGATTGAATCAGATCCTTCCCATACCTCTCTGGGGTTTGTGGCCAAAGGGATCTGACCCCAGAGCCACACAGGGTGTCTAGCTGCGCTTGCATAAATTTGTCAGTGAAATTTTGCCAAGATCTGACAGAAGAAAGCAAAACCATCTGGGCGTTGTTGGCAAAGATGGGAACATGAAGAATGTCCGTGTAGCAGTGGTTAGTGAGTGACTGCCAGGCTGGCGGCTGTGTGGTGCCTCTGCCCTCACAAGTCGGGCAGGAATGAAGCTGCATGAGCGGCAATTATTGGCTGTTCCAAACTGCTTGGTCCAGAAACTGGCAGTACTGGAAGAACAGCTTTCCTCCTCCTTTCTGTGCACTCACTGAGCAGGAACATTAAAGATGCATGCTGCACAAGCTCTCTCTTTTTATGAATTGTTGCGTTTGTTGGTTTGTTTGCGTTGTTTTTTCTGTTTTTTAAATGTATTTCTAAGTAGCGTGCAGTGAGGAGCAAGTGGACTGGGTTACATGTGCTTCTGACTGACTAATCACAGAAAATGGCACCACCTAGTGTGCACTGTTCCGTAGGACACATCCAGGTGCTGCAATCCTCATTGAGGATTTCCAGCCTCAAGCTTACCCGTGGCACAGAGCTATCTAGACCATGCTCATATACTCCAAACAGCTCCCCTCCTAATTCACTGACACACTCCCTGGATGGAGACCAGACTCCCCCTCACCCTGCAGGAATTCCCTGGTCTCCTCTGAGAGGGCTAGAAGCCAAAGCTCAGGGCCGAAGGACAACAACCAAACTCAGGGCCATATCCTGTTGTCCGTCTGATGAATCCAGGACAACATGGTTTTCCATTCGGTCACAGCACTGATGATCACAAACAAGATATTATTTTTGACAGATATGCCTGTGCCATTCACTTCTCCAGCTCGTCCCCCCACAACCCTGGCTCTGCAGCTGAGACCACCTGTCCTGGCTGTGGCTGATAAAATTTTATTGTTTTAGACAGCAATCCATTCATTTAAAGAGCACAAAGAGGTCTACACATGCAGAAGAGACTTTCGGGAATGTTATCCCAAATAAGGGAACTCTGCCGTCCTGCTTTTTCTGTATACCTTCCTGTTTTCACCTGGGCTAGAAGCATGGGCAAGGCCTCATATTTATCATATGAAAGTGGTGTTACTAAATTTGTCCAGAAGTGCTGATACAGACACTCATTTTCTGACAGCAAACAATTTTCACTTTGCCTTTCCCCTGTTGTTTCCATCTGCCAGGATGTCTCTAAACTGTGTCCCTGCACAGACTCAGCTGAGATGGAACAGGACTTGATGTGGCCTGGCAAGGCAGGAAACCCAAAGCTGCTGTGTTCTGGAGTGCCTTGAAACCTTCCCCTTGCAGGAGTTTTTGGAGGAAGTTTCTCTCTAGGGAATTGCTTGTGACACACCATCCCTGTCTACAAAGTCCAGTGGTAAAGGAACTGACAAGTGGGAATTCGGAATGAAAAATGGTCTCTATCTAAGAATTAGGCAAAGAATGCAATAGAAAAGAGAGCTTCCTTAATGTCTGAAATAGTGATAGAATGCAAATGCTCTGGAAAAGGGCACTTTATGTTTGAATTTGGTGTTCACCTCTCACTGATAAAACCCATATAGCCATCAGAGCAGAAGTGTGAAAACTGGGATTCCTTTAACTTCACACAAGATGACTTAATTTGCTTTCCTCCTCTCTTTCAGACAGGAAAAATCCCCAAAAACTCCTCCCATCTTATGCCAAAGTTTGGTGTTCGAGCGCCAAAGCAAGGAGCCTACGAGCACCAGGGGTCTGCACCAGAGCTCTGAGTTCCTGCCCATGCTGTGGGTAAGTTCACGAGGGACCACAGGCTCCTCGTATTTCCGCTCTGCTGGCACTCACTGCCTGGGGAATGCCATTCCTGACAGCCCAGACCCTGTGACAGGGTTCACAGGCTCCGAGGAGAGGAAGAGACGAGGATCTGACTCCCATAGTTTCAGAAGGCCTGATTATTACTTTATTATATATATATATATTAAAACATACTAAAAGAAGTAGAAAGAGCAGGATTTCCAATCAGAAGGCTGCAAGAATAGAAAAAGAAGAATGATAGCAAAAGCTTGTGGACTCATGACAAGATCCGAGCCAGCTGAACTCGTGATTGGCCATTAATTAGAAAACAACCCCAGTAGACCAATCACAGCTTGCACTCTAGCATGCACAGCAGCAGAGAAACCATCTGTTTGACATGTTTTTTTCCTGAGCGCCTCGTCAGCTTGCTCAGGAAGCCGGAACAATCCTAAGGGAAAGATTTTCATAAAAATGTCTGTACACAGGCCCCACCCTGTCTCTGGCAGAGACACAGAGACAGCCCGTCCAGAGCCACCATTGTCAGCAATCCAGGGCTGGGACTGGCTCATGGCAAGGAGGATTTATGCTCAGACAAACATCAGCCTCAGAGCCAGCAGACTTACAGCAGTAAGTAGCTGCTGCAGTCAAGAGCAGTCACAGTTCTTTGTTTAGAAGGCAATGTGTAACTTTTCTAACCCAGCAGACAAAGCTGCCACAGGGTTATTTTGCTTTTCTAACTTATCCACCTATTACTTTAGCCTACTGCTCCACTGTGATACTATCTCTCGCTTTTTT
>NDFG01001781.1:9720-30689 GCA_002167245.1 Sporophila hypoxantha
GAGACAGTTTGGGACGGAGGGACATGGGGTGCTGGAGGACAGGGGGTCACAAAGTGAATTGGGGCACAGGGGAAGAGGGAGAGGTGACAGAGGGGTGAAGGGGGGGACAACAGGATGGCAGGGGTGGCAGAGGGGTCGGGGGGGGACAAAGGTCAGAGGGACAGCAGAAGCGCGAGGCCTCCAGGGAAGGACAAAAGGAGACCCCAGGAAGAGGACAGGCCTCCCAGCGAGGACACAAGTTGCCACTCAGGTTCCCTACACCTCCCCCTGTCCCACTCCCCAGCTGTCCCCGCCCTGGCTGCAGCTTGATGTCACCTGTGTGGACCATCTGGGTGAGCTGCTGGCACCCTGCCCGCAGGTGAGAACGAATCGCTCCTCGTTCAGTCCTGTACAGGTACCATGGGGAATTCTACCAGAATGCTTCCGGGCACCCTCTACAGCAACTTGATGCCCCTGTGGCGCCAATGTCCACCTCGATGTGAGTGACCTTCACCTCCCTGGCGGGCCCTGGTGCCCTGTGAGAGCACCACGGAACCTTCCAGAACTGTATGTGACAATGGGGTCAGGCAGTGAGGGTCAGGTCTGCTCGTGAACAGCTATGGCCACAGAGCGCCGACTGGCAGAAAGCCCACCAACCTCTGCACAACACCTGCAGGAATTTGGCCACTGAGGCAGGCTGACATGGAGCGGCCACCCCACGCTCCGGGCCCGGCAGGGAAGCATGCCAGGACAGGGCTGCCCGTGATGGGACAGCTCAGGAAACATGGTGAGCGAGGTCAGGCCGGGGCAGGAGGAGGGGGCGATTGGTGGCCGGGCAGGAAGCCTCGGTGATGAGGAAGAGCCAGCGGTGGCTGCCCAAGGGCACAAGGGCCACCATGGTGCAGAGCAGCTGGGTGGCGCCCTGGGCTGCTGAGAGCGCTTGGTGCCGCGTTGACGAAAGCCAACCGCGTTCCCCCGGGAGCATAGGACCGGCTCATGGACATCGAGGCTGCCCTGATAGGGACAAATGATGGCGATGTCCCCGATGCCCGAGGCTTGGTGCCAAGGTAGGCCGTGGACTGCGAGCTGTGGAGGCCAAGATTGACCAGCCTGGCAAGGATCACCTGCTGTGGGCAGTTACGACATCATCAGGTCTATTTACTGGATTAGTTGCTCCAGCCCCGCCTGTGCACGGGGGTGGCCGAGCGGTGCCAACAGAGGCCATTCCGAGCACATTTCCCAGGCTCCTTCGACCACACCAGCACAAGCATCCCCAGAGGTTCCCCAGTGGAGCATGAGGCCCCAGTGGTGCAAATGGGGGGGAGCAGGGCTGGGAAGGACACAAGTGGACAGGAGGAGAGCAGGAAAGGGAGGTGGGGGGGAGGGGCAGTGGGGGTGGGAGTGTACCGAGGGGGTGGGGGCACGGGGACTGTGGGGTGAGAGGGGGGGCAGGGGTTGGGAGGCTATGAGGGAGGGGCAGGGGGATGCAGAGGAACCAGAGGCTGACAAGGGCATGGAGGCTGACAAGGGACCCTCGGGGCAGGGGCCAGCCCAGGAGCCATCTAAGTGCCACCAAGTCCTGACATCCTCTTCTGTCACCTCCCAGCCTGTCCCTGCCCTGCTCAGCCACAGATTTCCACGTGGTTGGCCACCTGGGCGACGCTGTGGACACTCTGATCAGGCAGGATAGGAGGAGATGCTGCTGCTGCTCGAGTCTGCAGGAGACTGTTTACCAGGATCTGAGGGATTCAACGGGGAGGCGTCCGGGTCACCTGTACTGCATTGAGGCACCTGGTGGCGCTGCATGTCACCTCCCGATGATCCATATTGCCTGTCACCTCCTGAAGCCGGCCCTGGCTACCATCAAGAGCCTCATGGACCGCTGGACCGCTGTTTACCCGATGCTGGCCAGCATGTGGCACCAGGTCAGCGTATGCGCCTTCATGCTCAGGTGGGCCCAGGCTGGCCAGGACAGCCACCAGCTCATGCAACACCTGCAGGGAGCTGGCCTCTGTGATGGCTGCCCAGGCAGCCACCGCCACCGCCAGGGCCAGGAAGCTGCAGGACGAGGCTGCCCGTGATGGGACAGCTCARGAAAACATGGTGGAGCTGGGTCAGGCCCTGGGCAGGGAGGAGGGGGCMGAGGTGGTGGCTGGGCATGAAGCCCAGGTGAGRAGAGAGGCCAGGGTGGCTACCAGCSAGGCAASAAGGGCCACCATGGTGAGACAGCGGGTGGAGGTGGCCCTGGGGCCTCTGGAGCACTTGGTGGCCGCGTGTGACGAAGCCAMCGCGTTCCCCCGGGAGCTGCAGTGGCGGCTCAGGGACATCAACGCTGCCCTGACAGGGGCAAATGAGGCGTCCCCCAATGTCCCTGAGGACTTGGTGGCCAAGGTGGCTGAGGCCGAGCAGCTGTGGGAGGCCAACGCCCGCCTGGCCAAGGRTCACCTGCGGGGGACACTYGATGACGTCATCAGCTTCTATTTCACTGGTGGTCCCAGAAGCCCCAGTGCCTGTGGGGTGGCCGAGCGGTGCCAAAGAGCCACTGATGACATCCCAAGGCTCCTTCAACCCCCAGAGTGTCCCCAAGGTTTCCTCAAGATGTCCCCAGTGAGCATGGTGCTCCTAGAGGTACGATGTGGGGGGAGAGGGGGACAGAGGGACACTGGGGGAGGAGAGCACAATGGGGGATGGAGGAGTCATGGGGGATGGCAGGAGGGGACAGGAGGCAATGGCAGGAAGTGGGGAGGTAGGGGGCAGTGGGGGATTGGGGGACACGATGAGGAGGGGACATGAGTGCTGGCAGAAGGGACAGCAGGGTGTGGCAGTGGCTACGAGTGTGGTGGTGGGGGGTGACAGAGGGGACAGCAGAGGGGCAGGGGGTGGGAGGGGCTATGAGGGGAGGGGCAGGGGGTGGCAGAGAGAGGAAGTGACTAACAAAGGGACGGAGGGGACAAAGGGGACCCGCACCAAGACCTCCCCGGAAGCGTGTGAAATTCACCAAGGACCTCTGGGTCACCCTGTACCGCACTGATGACACCGGGTGGCGCCACATTGTCACCTCCGATGATGATGACCCTCTCACCTCCCTGAGCCAGCTCCTGGCCGCCTACAAGAGCAAACCACGGACTGCACGGAACCGTGTGACAATGGTGGCCAGCAAGTGGCAGGGGTCGGTGGCTGTGCTCATGAACAGCTGGGCCAAGCTGGCCAGGAAGGCCACCAAGCTCCACAACACCTGCATAGATGTGGCCGCTGAGGTGGTTGACAGGGCGAGCACCGCCAACTCCCGGGCCACAGACCTGCAGCGCACGGCTGCCATTTATGGGGTACCTCAGGAAARCATRGKGGAGCTGGGTCAGGCCCTGGACAGGGAGGAGGGGGCGGAGGTGGCGGCCAGGGATGAAGCCTGGGCGAGGGAACAYGCCAGGGTGGCTGCCAGTGAGGCAAGAAGGGCCACCATGGTGAGACAGCGGGTGGAGGCGGCCCTGGKGCTGCTGGAGCGCTTGGTGGCCGCGTGTGACGAAGCCACCGCGTTCCCCCGGGAGCTGCAGCGCCTGCTCAGGGACACCAAGGCTGCCCTGAAGGGGACAAATGASGCATCCCCCAATGTTCCCAAGGACTTGGTGGCCAAGGTGGCYGTRGCTGAGCGGCTGTGGGAGGCCAAYGCCCGCCTGGCCAAGGATCACCTGTGGGGGACAATTGACGACGTTATCAAGTTCTTGTTCACTGGTGGTTGCAGCAGCCCCAGTGCCTGTGGGGTGGCGGAGCAGTGCCAAAGAGCCATCGAGGACATCCCAAGGCTCCTTCGACCCCCAGAGTGTCCCCAGAGCATCCCCAGGGTGTCCCCRGTGAGCATGGAGCYCCAAGAGGTGCGACGGGGCGGGGGAGGGAGAGGGGGACAGAGGGGACAGGAGGGGGAGGGGGAAATGGGGGATGGAGGGGACACAGGGGTGGTGGGAGGGGTGAGGAGGTTGCACAGGGGACATAAGGGAGTGGCCAAAAGGGAGGAGGTGACACAAGGGGGGAGGGAAAGAAGGAGGAGGGAACTGGGGAATGGGGGGGACATCGTGGGGGAGGGGACACCGGGACTGGCAGTGGTGGCAGAGGGGACAGCAGGGTGGGCAAGGGGCTATGAGGGGCTATGAGGGGAGAGACAGGGGGTGGCAGAGAGAGGAACTAACTGACAAAGGGACGGAGGGGACAAAGGGGACCCCTCGGGGGCAGGGGCCCAGCCCAGGAGGCCGTAAGTGCCACCAGGTCCCTGACACCTCCCCTGTCCCCTCCTCAGCTGTCCNGGAGGGGACAAAGGGGACCCCTCGGGGGCAGGGGCCCAGCCCAGGAGGCCGTAAGTGCCACCAGGTCCCTGACACCTCCCCTGTCCCCTCCTCAGCTGTCCACGGCCCTGCTGCAGCCACAGGTCACCGTGGTGGCCACCCTGGGTGAGCTGCTGGCCAGGCAGGAGGAGGAGATGTTGCTGGTGCTCGAGACCCCAAGGCGCCTGTACAGTGAACTAATGGGCTTCACCAAGGAGTTCCACTGCATCCTGTGTGCCACTGATGACACCTGGTACTACCGCAATAACTCCTCTTTAACTGACCCTCTCACCTCCCTGAGCCAGGCCTTGGCTGCCTACAAGAGCACCCCATGGACCACCTGGATCCATGTGAGAATGGCGGCCAGGAAGTGGTACCAGTCGGTGTCTGTGCTTGTGAACAGCTGGGCCAAGCTGGCCAGGAAGGCCACCGAGCTCCACAACACCTGCAGGGATTTGGCCTACGAGGTGGCTGAAAGGGAGGCCACCGCCACTGCCCGGGCCAGGGAGCTGCAGGCCATGGCTGCCCGTGATGGGAGAGCTCAGGAAAACATGGTGGAGCTGGGTCAGGCCCTGGGCAGGGAGGAGGGGGCCGAGGTGGTGGCTGGGCATGAAGCCCAGGTGAGGAGAGAGGCCAGGGTGGCTGCCAGCCAGGCAACAAGGGCCACCMTGGWGAGACAGCKGSTGGAGGTGGCCCTGGGGCYKCTGGAGCGCTTGGTGGCYGCGTGTGACGAAGCCACCGCCTTCCCCCGGGAGCTGCAGCGCAGGGTTGGRGACATCCAGGCCGCCCTGAAGGGGAGAAATGAGGCGTCCCCTGATGTCCCTGARGACTTGGTGGCCAAGGTGGCTGAGGCTGATCAGCTGTGGGAGGCCAACRCCCGCCTGGCCAAGGGTCACCTGCAGGGGACACTTCMAGACATCATCAAGTTATATTTCACTAGTGGTCCCCGCAGCCCCAGTGCCTGTGAGGTGTCCGAACAGTGCCAAAGAGCCATCGAGGACATCCCAAGGCTCCTTCGACCCNTGGGGGGCAGGGTGATGAGAAGGGAAGAGAAGGGACACTGGGGGGAAGGGGGCATGGGGGGCGGTGAAAGGGGCAGTGCGGGATGGGGGGACATAGTGGGTGGCAGTAGGGGAAAGAAGATCACAAAGAGGACAGGAGGGAGTGGCAGGAGCAGGGGAGGTGTCAGAGAGCTGGAGGGGAAAGGGGGGGGGAGGGAGCAGAGTGGGATGGGTTGTACACGCGGGGCAGAGGACACAGGGCCTGGCAGGTGGTGACAGAGGGGACAGCAGTGGGAGCAGGGGGGGTGGCTGAGGGGCCAGCAGGAGGGCAGGGGGTGGGAGAGGTTACGAGGGGAGGCACAGGGTGTGGCAGAGGGAACAAGAGGCTGACAAAGGGACAGAGGGGACAAAGGGGACCCTTCRGGGCCAGAGGGCCACRCCAGGAGGACASAAGTGCCACCAGGTCCCTGACACCTCCCCTGYCCCCTCCCCAGCTGTCCCMGGCCCTGCTGCAGCCACAGGTCACCGTGGTGGCCACCCTGGGTGAGCTGCTGGCCACCGTGCCCAGGTGGGACGAGGAGATGCTGCTGCCCGGGTCTGCAGTGAGCCTGTATCGGGACCTGGTGGACTTTACTGAGAACCTCTGGGTCACCCTGTACTGCACTGATGGCACCTGGTGGCACCGCAATGTCACCTCCGATGATGGTGACCCTGTCACTTCCCTGAGCCGGGCTCTGGCCGCCTATGAGAACACCCCATGGACCACCTGGAATGATCTGAAAATGGCAGCTTGGAAGTGGCATCGGTCGGTGTCTGTGCTTGTGCACAGCTGGGCCAAGCTGGCCAGGAAGGCCACCCAGCTCCGCAACACCTGCAGGAGGGTGGTCACTGAGGCGGTTGACAGGGCGGCCACCACAACCGCCCTGGCCAGGGGTTTGCAGGCCATGGCTGCCCGTGATGGGACAGCTCAAGAAAACATGGTGGAGCTGGGTCAGGCCCTGGGCAGGGAGGAGGGGGCTGAGGTGGTGGCCAGGCATGAAGCCCAGGTGAGGAGAGAGGCCAGGGTGGCTGCCAGCCAGGCAACAAGGGCCACCATGGTGAGACAGCGGGTGGAGGCGGCCCTGGGGCTGCTGAGCGGCCTTGGTGGCCGCGGTGACGAAGCCCAACCCCCGTCTCCCCGGGAGCTCGCAGCAGGGTTTGGGACATCAAGGCCACCCTGAAGGACAAATGGGCGTTCTGCAATCCCCTGAGGACTTGGTGGCCAAGGTGCCGTGGCCAGAGAGGCTTGGAGGCCAACGCCTGCACGGCCAGGGATCACCTGCTGGGGCACTCCAGATGCCTGCAAGTTGTATTTCATCAGGGTCGCCCCAGCACCGGCCCCGCGTGAGTGGCGCCTGACTGGCGTGCCAAAGGCACACCGAGGACATCCAAGGCTCCTTCGACCCCCTAGAGAGCCCAGAGGCCCCGAGGTGCCCAGTGAGCATGAGCTCAAGAGCGTATGGGGGGGGACAAAGGGACACGGGGGGAATGGCACGGAGGGGCAATGGGGGCATCCTAGGGGACCACAGGGTTGTGGGAGGGGCAGCAGGTCAAAAGGAACAGAGGGATGGCCAGCAATAAGAAAGGGACAGAGAGGAGAGAACAGGAGAAATGGGGAGAAGGGAGGGTGAGGGGATGGGATGACCTGAGATGGGGCGGATACAGAGCTGCAGCGTGTCCAGGAGAATTGAAGCAGAAAGTCTGACAGGTGCTACCAGTGTGGTGGAGGGGTGTTGGCAAGGGCACACAGGTGAGGCGGTGGGCTACGGAAGCGGCCAAAGGACCAAGGGTGACAAAGAACAGAGGTAAGCACGAACCTCCAGAAGGACAAGGAGACCCCAGGAGGCTCAGGGGCTGCCCCAGTACGTCAGGCCCAGGTTCTACAACTCCCTGCGCCCCCCCTGTCCCCCCCCAGCTATGGGAGGCTCTGGTCCGTGGTTGGCCAACCCGGGCGAGGGTGCAGCCAACGGACGCGGGCCACCGCGGGGTGCGCGTGTGTGCCCCAAAAGTGCTGCAACGCAGCCCGCGAGGATCTCACCCTGAGCCTCCGTAACCTGAGACCACCCCTGGTGAATCACCTCCCTGAGCGGCTGGTCACCTCCTGGTCGCCAGCCCGGCCGCCGGCCAGGGCCTAGCCCGGGGCCACCTGGGCCGATGTGAAGAGCCGAGGCAGTGCCCTGGCAGGAGTGTGTGGCTTCGGCGCGTGCAGAAGAGCATGAAAACAGTGGTCGAGGAGATCACTAAAGCTCCGTGAACTGCTGCAAGGACGCGCCCTGCCTGGGCTAAGATACCAGCAGGGACAAGGCGCACCCGGCAGGGGAACAGCTGGGAACAGACTGGCCGCACACAGCCGGAGACGCTGATATGGGGCCCTGACAGAATGATGGAGGCCGTCAGTGGGTGCGCCGCTGGAATGCCCAGGTAGGCTGATAGGGCCTAAACAACAAAGGCAGTGGGAGAGCGCTGTTGGTGGCACTCAGGCGGGGTGAGGGCGCCACCAGGCAGGGAGACATGTGGGCAGAGGTGGCCCTGGAGCCGCTGAGCGCCTTGGGGATGCGTGTGACAAAGCCACTGAGTTTTACAATAGTTACATGGACGTGGCCAGCTCCAGGGCCATCGAGGCCTGCCTATGGAGGGGAACAAATGAAACGTACCCCATGACATCCCGGAGGACTTGGTGGCTGTGGTGGCCAAGTTTGAGCAGCTGTGGGAGGCCAGCGCGCGCCTGTTCAAGCATCACCTGCTGGGGACACTTGGGAACATCCACGACCTCCTCTTGAGTCCCTATGATGGCCGTGGTGGCCCCAGTGGCCCCGGCAGCCGCGCGGTGGCCGAGAGGTGCCAAAGAGCCATGGAGGACATTCCGAGGCTGCTTCAAGACAGTGACACAACCACTGCAATGTCATTGCAGCACTGACATCATTGGGGACATGTGGGAAAGACATTTTTTGCTGTCCCTGTGAGCCAGCAGGGCCTCCTGAAGATAAGGAGAACCCCTGTATCTCTCCTGAAGGAATGCCAAGGTCGTTACCACGGAGACCAGAGGAAGGAGAGAAAGTTGGGAGATACGGACTTTTGCTGGCTCGAGAGTGACGTGGCTCTTTGGGTCTCTACTGAGAACTTTGTTTCTCTTTTATGGSCAGTGGGCACTGTATATGTGTTAGATGGGTGTCAATATTTGGAGGAACTATAAAAGCTATGCTGGTTTAATAAAATCGCCCTTTCACCCTTCTGATGGAGTCGTGCATTATTGTACTGTGTCACGCTCTATAGCGACATCTGGTGGCCGTCCTCCGTGATTACAACGGACCGTAAAGAGAGAAGGAAAAAAAAGTTGAAGGGTACCCTAAAAAATATGAATGAAGGCAGCAGGGACGCTGCGAAGGTCTAGACCAAATTCAGACGTCTGATTGAAGGTGAGAAATTGGGAAATAATGGGAAACAATTTATCAATGGAAGAAATAACTGTCTTGTCTACATGGAAAACTTTATTGAAAAGACAAAATGTTCAAACTTCTGATTATGCACTCTTCAGTTTATTGATATGGTGCAAATCACAGGATTTTGAAGCTAATGCCGACACTGCCTTCAGTGCCCGGGCATGGGAAAAAGTTGGGAAGAGACTATGGGAAGTGATATCTAAGGGGGATAAGACGGTTGTTGATTTGGCGACTACTTGGACGCTATTGTATGAGGCATTGAAGGAATGGAAAATAGAACAAGATAGAGAGGAGGAATCGGAAGAGCAGGAATTGGAGGAAGAAACTGAAGTAGAGGAACAGGAGGATGANCCCAGGGTTTGCTATCGTGAGAATCAAACGGCAGGCTGGAACTGTTCCTCGGTATTTGTCTCCTAAAGACTATGTTAAACCTGTGTATACCTCGCCTGCTCAACAGTTAGCAGAACTGAGTGCCAAACCAAAATATCTTACGCCTGCACAGCAGCTAGCAAAAATGAAGTTACAGAAGAAGCGGAGCGAAAAACAGGCTGGGTCATCGGCCCTTCCGTCTCTCCCTGGGCCGTCAGCCTCCCCCTCCCCCTCCCCTCGGTCGGCTGCTCCCCCCGCCCCTCCCCGCGGCTCAGCTGCTCCTCCCGTGCCCATCCCTCGGTCGGCTGTTCCTCCCCCACTCTCCCGTGGTTCGGCTGCCTCCCCTCCGCTTTCCCTTGAGCCGTCTGCCCCGCCTCTGCCTTCCTTCGAGTCGTCCGCCTCCTCCTCATGTTCCCTTGAGACAGCCACCCCCCCTCTGCCCTCTTTGAGCAGTTTGCTTCCGCTCCATCCCCCGTTGGGCTGTCTGCCCCCCTCCTTCCCGAACTGGTCGACCAAATGCAATCTTTAACACTGTGTCCTGCCCTGTCTAGTGACAGCTCTGAAGATGAACTGCCGGTCATGAGTACATCTAAAAAGACACGGGAGTCTGTTTCTGCTAAACCTCATAGCAGATCCAGGTCTGCTGTTTCTTGGACTCTGCCTCCCTGCCAGGTGGCTGTGACTCCTCGACATCCTTTGCACTTTTGGSAGCACKTAAGAATGAAAGCAGCTGAAGTAGGAGATTGGAATTTGTTAGAGAAAATAGGTCCACCTAGAAGGATGGGGATGACTGCTGCTGCTTCTGGTGGGCCTGTGGCTTTTCCTGTTTTCAAAGCTGCTCTTAATTCAGGCCAACAAGATAGCCATCAGGTTTTTTCCTGGAGGGTTGTACAGGACCTTCAGTCCAAAGTAGACCAGTATGGTGTTAACTCTTAGCAGGTGATGCAACTGATTCGTGTTTTAAATGCTGATGTACTTGCACCTTATGATATTGTTCACCTTGCTATGATTCTGTTTCAACCAGTGCAGTATGGTGTGTTTCAAGCTACCTGGAAGCAAATGGTTGAAAGAGTAGCTTTGGACAATATGCAGTTACCTCAGCAGGATCCACGTCACGCTGTGGGAGAGCTGATGTGCCTTGCTGGCAGTGGACCATTCTCTAAACCGGATTTGAAGCAAGATGGGACCCCTGGTTCTTGCCACCGGCCCAGCAGCTGGTGTATGAGCCTTGCCTTAAGACAATGGAGATGGCAAGCTCTAAACCGGGTATGTTACCATACCAGCAATGGCGTGAAGGAACCTGTTCTGCAGTTTGTGAGAGGGTTGCTGACAGCCCTTGAGAGCAAAGTAGAAGATGATAAGCTGAGGCACGTTTTCTGCAGGCAGCTAGCACAAGAAAATGCAAAGACTGATTGTAGGAGAATTATTGACTCTTTGCCAGGAGAGCCCTTGCGTGTCTGATCTGTGATAGTTTGCTTGCTTCAAGGTCGTTTGGTTGAACTAAAATGCTGCTTTAGGCAAGGTCATGGACAAGTCCTCACCCAGATGTTCTGCTTTGTGAAGAAGCAGGACGTGGTGAAGCCAATGCCATCAAACTGCTGGAACAGTGTGCCACTCTAGGGTATGTCTTGGGCCAGTAAAGTGCCTTGTCATCCACTGTGGGTCACTTTGGCCATATTGCTTAAATTTTTGATAGTCTATAAGATCTTTTTTAGGTTGGTCGAAACAAGTGCAGCGGAAAACTGGAAGAGGAGCAGCGAAGGGGCGGGTGAACACAACCCGACGAACAATCAACGAGCCCTGCCAGCGCTGCAAAGCCTCTCCATTTGTGAACCGATGCCACCGGTGGCCCACAAGGAGACTCGGCAAGGGGTTTGAATATACCGGTAGCTGAAACATGACTATTTTGACAAGAGGTTTATGTAACCAGTGCCTCTTGATGCTCATGGTCCTCTAGGCCAAGGTGTTGAGTGCTTTTACTGATGCGGGAAGAATCTATTGCACTATTCAAGGGTATTAATGGTCCATTTGAGGCTTTATTGATTCTGATTATGTGGGGACAAATTCAGGCCTATGGTGTCTCTTAGTGAACCTCTGATTGTTATTCAAAAGGTTACTTGTATTGCTCAACTTGTTCCTTTTATGAGTGTGTTCCAACTGTAGTGGACCGGAGTCGTGCACTGGGGTTTTGGAATCTACAGGACCACTCGAGTTCTCTGACTCAAAAGGTGACAGATAGCGCCCAGTAATCACCAAGTTGGTCACTGCTAAGATATCACCCAGAAACTACCGAATATCGGGTGTTACTGAACACAGGGAGCAGATGTAACTATAGTTTCACAGCTTGTCTTGGCCTCCAACCTGGCCAATGAGCTAATATTAGCGCGTGTAGTTACTAAATGCTCAGCCTAATTTATAGGGGGACGTGATTGTTTGAACCCAATGGTCGGGGTCTTAAAAAATTACCCACGGATTTTTAGTGGGGGCCACTGGTTATGCAGGGTTTTAAACGCCAGCTGTGTCCTTGGACATGGCTGACAGATAGCCTGTTCTGGGATTCAGCAGTAGCCCCTGCCTACTGAAAAGCTTTCTTGCCCTGCGAAGTTAGTGAAAGAACAATTACTAGCTGGACATATTGAAATCATTTAGCCAAGAATTACAGCCTGTGTTATGTTAAAAAGAAGAAAATCCTGGTAATGGAACTTCTGCGACGATTTGTGCAGATAAACGCCAGATGTTGGCTGCAATCGGTACCCTTACAATCAGGTCTCCAAACACCTACAATGGATTCCACAAGGATGGGAAATAATTATCGTTGGATTGGAAAGATTGCTTTTTTACAATCCATTGGCGTTTGTCAGGGCTAAGGGAAAAATTCGCCTTTACGTTGCCTTCTTTAATCATGAGGAACGGATCACAGAATATCAGTGACCTGTTTTTGCCTCAGGGATGACAGAAATTCCCCAAGTATTTGTCAAAGTGGTTTGTGGCACAGCCTGGCTTTATCATGAGTATCCGAGAGCAATATTAGCCAAACTGTTATCTATCATTATTGGATGATATCTTGTTGGCTTCGGAAAATAGACCAATTGATTGGCTCTCGAAAAATGTCTGTGAAAAATTAGAAGCTTTGTCAAGAAAAAGTCCAAGAACAGGATGCCGTGGAAAGACTTTGGCGGTTGATACATCACCAATACACAAATTGTGCCCACCTATTCAAATGGGACATTCCATGTCAGAAACTGCTTTTTGTGACGTTGCAGAGTTGGTTGGTGCATATAGGTTTGTGTTTAGCCAATACTTGGGATAACCAATCAGTCAACTGCAACCTTTGTACGAAACTTACTATCAGATAACTTCATCTACCATAAGAGAATATTGACTGTGCCAAGCACAAAAGCTTAGAAAAGTTGAATTTTGCCTTAACGTCTAAATTTGTACCAGATTGGATGTTTCCGTTTGGTGTTGCAGTTGTTAGATTTTGTGTAGGAGATAGTGAAATACCGATGCGGATATGTTGTGTCAATTATGAATGAAAATTGGAGATAAATTGCAATATTTTGAAGTGGATATTTTTGTCTTTCAGGTCAGCAAAAAACCACTCCGGTCTGTATTAGCTTTTTGCAGATGTCAGTATCAAGTCGCGACGCTGTTTATGTGATTGTTTTACCATGAAATCTTAGGTTGTATCCTGTAACTATTTTATTACAGTAACAACAATGTATTTTGATTTGGTGTTTTCGAAACTAAATCACCGAGATGCATCTGCTATTATCTTCGCTTTTACAGGTCAAATCAGCATATCATTTACCATCTCTCCTATTTTGGAATTTTACTAGGAAGATTCTTTTCAGGATGAACACAAACTTTGCTCTTTCAGTTACCAGTGGAAGGCACAACAGTTTTTACAGATGAATCTGGTTAGAACTGGAAAGGCTGGCGTAGCTTCGAAGAAAGCAATGACCACTTGGAACATGAAGTAATTGCGTTGTCAAGAAGGGTACTCCTCAGTTAATTTAACTTTTGTGCCGTACTTTTGGCATTTACCGTTATTCCTAGCTCCGTAAATATAGTTACTTGACTCTGTTTATTTGCTAATTTAGTAAACAGTTGGATAAGCTGTGTTGTCAATGTAAAGGAGAAAAACCATTATTCTCATGTTGTTAAATTGTGGACTGTTATTCGTAATTGAAAGCATTTCTTATTTTATATTGCATATCCTCGTAGCCATACATCCTACATGGGTTCTTTGTGGAAGGTAAACGCCTATGTGGCATTCCCTCGTGGCTGCCTCGCACGTAAAGGACAGTGCCTAATGTGTTACAGCAAGCCTGTTCTATCTCACCAATTTTTCTCATCAGGGTGCTCAAGGCACTACAGGCAGCATTTAAATTATCACATAGTGAAGCAAGTCACTCATATTTCTTCTTGCCCGTGCTTGTCATATTGGTCTCATGATCTCACAATATTACGGCAACTATCCCAGAGGCTCTTCTCTCGTGCGAATGGCAAACAGATGTTACGAAAAGCCTGAATTTTGGCCGTTATAAAGTCTGTTCACGTCACCATTGCAACTTTTCCCATGACCAATCGTTGCGCTTCGAGCATTGCAGGTGAACAGCTCGGTGATATTCGTCATTTTTGCACGCCATTTTCCATCTTAGCGGCGTCTCCATCGCATGTAAACGCTAATACAAGCCGGCATATGTTTCAAGAAATTGCAAGTATTTTTTCGTTTGGCCTGGGGTGTGGTCATTTACTGGAATATTGCCCTTCATTGCCTTCAACAGGCCAAGCAATTACTTGAACGTGTCATAGGTGTGCTTGAAGCGCCAGCCGCTCACAAAACAAAAGGGGAATGCAGAAGGGAATCAACTCAAGTGAGTTAGACAAAGCCATTTATGTCTTAAACTTTTTGTTGTCCTTTACGCGTGACTTACAAGTACTTTCCTATTCTTCTACCATGATTTTTTGTCTTTGAATTCAAAACACGCCAAACCTTTTAAGAAAGTATTAAGGATTTTGGGTCAAAATGATCTTAATTATGGGAAAATGGAACTGGCCCAGTCGAATTAGTATCGTGGGGAAGAGGATACACAATCTGTCTTTAACACGAAAAAGTGGCGCGCTCGATGGGTCCCTGCCCCATTGTGTCAACCCTTATGTGGAGCACACAGAAAAGCGACAGATGCAGTGTATTACAGTGGGAAAAAATGAATAGGTAATATGCATTGGTTATTTAGTAGATGGAAGCATTGGACTCAAGGAATGCTGATGGTAAAGCTGGTCGACTTCCAAGACAGAATAAAAGGAGTTATAGGCTATACACTTGAAAAAATTTCCAAAGTTAAGTAGCGGATTTACTTTTGCTTCATTTTCTTGAATTCTCTTTGATACGAGAGTAGGTAGTACTGAGAAGTGTCTTGTACCATTTCCCTTTTTGCAGGGCACCAATGTCCCCAAAATAGGAGAATTGAATTTACCTACAGGGGGAAGTGTCTGCTTTGCAGAGTTGAACTAGTAGCTGAAGTCCACCTTTGAGCAACATAGGTTGGTTTCCAGTATGATGCAGCAAGACCAGTATGCAAGAGTTAGTGGTGCTACTTAGGTTATCTAACCATGGTGGTAGGCAGATGACTTGGTCTCTGACTTCTGCTATGGGAGAAAATTTATTTGATTAGAGGTTAACGTGATCTATTCTTCTACAAATGTGTCATTGTCTGGAAATTGCAGAGGTCTGTAACGTATTTGAAGATCTGTCATTTATGTGCTTTGTATATAAACCCTTAGATTCGTGAAGGGGCGTGTGTTGTGGAAATTGAGTAGGAAGTTCAGTTATCTTTAGTGGAATCAAGACATGGATCCTCCAGCTGCTTGGGATTTTTGCAAGGGTCCTGCAGAAGTCCTAGCAGTTAGTATTTTGCTGAGTCCAATACAAAAGGGGAAATTGTGGAAAGACAATTTTGTGCCTGTCCTGTGAGCCAGCAGGCGTCCTGAAGATAAGCGAGAACCCCTGTATCTTCCTAAATGCGGAATTGCCAAGGTCGCTTGCTATGGAGACCAGCAGGAAAGGAGAAAGTTGGAGATATGAATTTTGCAGTCGAGAAGTGACGTGCCTCTTTGGTGTCTACTGAGAACTTTGTTCTCTTTCTATGGCCACATGCAGGCACTGTATATTGTGTTAGATGTGCTGAGTCAATATTTGGAGGAACATAAAAGCTACGCTGGTCTTAATTAAAATCGGCCTTTTCACCCTTCTGATGGAGTCGTGTATTATTTGTACTGTGTCACGCTCGGTATAGCGACACCATTGTTCCTCAAAATTAGCGATTCACCTCACGGTCAAGACTGTTGCAGGATGCACCACAGCGCTGGTGTAGGCGTTGAATGGGTGAGGACCCTGGCTAGAGTGTGACCAATGAAAGCCTAGCCCCCTCTTGATTGTTGTGTAAAAAAGAGGGAGGAGGAGCTGAGTTCTCCTAGAGAACTCACCCCAGAGGCCAAGGCAAAACTGAGAGAAATTTATGGAAATCATCGAGGCAAGCAAGGCCATCGTACCAACCAGGCCTGCCTTCAAATTCATCATCTTTAAGGAAATTGCCACACTCCATGGCTTCAATCTAGCCAATGGGATGAGCCTACCGAAGAATCGCCCAAGCCAATTGGGCAAAGAGCAAAGGGAAAGACCAGGGCTCGAGTGACCCCCTCTTGATCATAGAAGTGAGGCGTTCCTCATTGCACATCGGCAAAGAGAATTACAACGCCACATGAGCTGGATGCAGAGCTCATCATCGCAAGAAGATCGTGGATCAGGGAGTTGGCAGGTGCAGATTTCGCATGCATGCACATTCGCATTGAATTAAAGGATGGGAAACTGAGAATTAAAATCACGGACATAATGAACTTTTGGAGGAGAGCGAAGTTTGCAGTACCGCTCTTGCCAACTATTAGCGGCCAGGAATGACACTGACGCGGCCTTCCCATTAAATGTATTTGCGTTCAGATTTAGTTGTTTTAAATTTCTGCAAGAAATTCAAAGTAAAGTTCCCTCGATGCGCTGATAACTCTTTTACTGACCGTCCAGACGGACCCACAAGATCAATGATGACTTGGAGACACCCGCAAAACTACAGCAGTGAGGAAGAATGGACCATCGCCATTGTGAGGGTTCTCCTCAAGTGAGCCGAGTTGGATGCTGTGCTCAGGAATCATTTTGAAAACATCAAAGAGGTTCCTTTAATTTGGTACACAGATTTCTGCATATGTTTCTGGCTGTCAGTAGCGAGAGCAAAAATAGCTGTCCTCAAGAAGTCGATTTAGCCTTATCATTAATTTGCTCCAAAGGATTTAGGAGTTCAGCTCATCTTCCCGCACGGAGCAGAATGTTTTATGTCATGATGTGACAGATCCCCAACACAGATCATGGCCGGGATCATCGCCAAGGGGTAACGCAGGCTGATGCCTTCGCGGCTTTGACCAGAGCAAGTGCAGCGCCTAGCAGCTGATCCGCGTTTGATGGGCCATCGCAGCTGCTGTCCGATGGGCCCGGCTCCCTGACATGTTTCAAGCAAGCTAAGCTGAAGCACCAGCTGTTACCTCAAAATAGCGCCTGGCCTGGTCCGCACAATTCCACCCTGACACGGTGACCAGGCTAAGGCCAATCGTGGCCACATGCCACTTCGGATGTCAGCGGGACACGCTTCCATCGTCTGCCTGCTGGCTGCAAATCCCACGGGGCCCTCTCCAGCTGTGCAGGCTGTGGCAGACTGATGTCACCACACTTCCCCAATTCGTTCGCCTCAAGTTTAGTCCATGTGTCTTGTGGACACCTTCTCCAGTGCCGTTCTTCGCCTCTGCCCACGCAGGGGAGAACGACTTTGGATGTTAAATAACATCTCCTACCAGGCTTCTCCGTTAGGTATCCCCAAAGTGCTCAAACAGATAACGGGAGCGTATGTTATCAGGAACGTCGGGCTTCTGGCAGCGACGTAGGAATTGAGCAGTAAAACTGGCATCCCCCTATGTCCCCAGCTGCGACAGGCTGATGGTTTGAGCGGACCACAAAGACTCAAAAAGGTCTTGTCCCATTCTTCACCAATTCGGAAGGTGGGCTCCCCTCAGGCCCAGTATCTTGAGCCCTTTTCACCATCACTTCTTATGAATTGTTCATTCGAGAATCTAGATCCGCCAACTGATTGGCCATTTTGGATGCCACAGAAATCTGCAGCCAAGGGAGAGACTGCAGTGAGGTGAAGACCAGAAGACCTGGGCGTGGAGGGACCCTATTTGATTTTATGGGCTTGCGGGAGGGGGTACTCTTGCATATCACCCCTCGGGTCCTCGGTGGGATTCCCTCCAATGGGTCCGCCCTTTGTGCGAAAGACGACAAAGGCAACGCCCCCCACCCCCCAAGTCCGGTCGGCAAGCTGCGGGGAGAGGCGGAGTGATGGCCTTCCTCCTCATCTTTGGCCCTTTCAGTAGAACCCCTACTCCTTAGTTTTCCCCCCTAAGATAGAGAAAGCTCTTCATTTCACACTTGTTTCCAATTTTCTGCCCCTGATAGGGTCAGTCAGAGATGTCTTCGGGGTAGTCACGCGCCCCGTTTGACCCTGTTGATCATCTTTGCCATGTGGTGCCAGCCGACCCCTGACATCATGGCCAGTCCCCAGATTCAAATATCTGGAGTCACTCACTCGGGCTCTGGAATCAGGACCACATCTGTTTGAGCGCCGAAGCTGCATAGGACCTTTGTCATCCTGCCTTGGTGGGATCCCCCTCCCCCTCGATTTCCCTCCCCTCTCCTGGGGCGCCTGTCCTTCAAGGGCTGGACAGCGGGTGCCAGATCCAACTTGGGATCTGGCACAAAACCCTATCAGCCTTGCCACTGTCCCCGAAGACCCTCCATTTTAAGTTGCTTGTCCACCATGCCTCCCCAATGTGTCTCATTTTTCAGTTCCAATTCCGTCAATTTGCCCAGGCCAATATCCTATGGAACCCTCAATAGTTCCCCAAGTAGACAACACCAAGGAAGCCCAACATCTGCATTTTAGAGATGCAACAAATCTTTTAGACATCAGGGGTCTTCACCGGTATCTCCACCCTAAGAGCCCTCCTCAACAGTTTATATTTACAGTATTGTGGCCACCAAGACCATGGAGTATGCATCCCTCTCACGCTAGTCGGAAGGTCCTTGTGTGATTGCCACTGTGTCCCTGTTTGCTCCCGGCACGACGAAATTAAGAATTCGGCCTCAACAACATCCACTAGAAAGCACTTTTGATTTGAAACGTGTATTGGCCCAAAAGAGATCTTAGCAGAATTTGGCTCAGACTGAACGCCGAAATTTGATCATTGTGGTCCATCGTCAAGAAACTAGTCTTCTTCGTGTTTTGCCCAGCGTTTCGGCCGGAAAGGCCTTGGGATGGTCACGGTTGAAGATCTGGCCATGCTAAAGCAGCTAGCGAACGTCAGCCGCTTCGAGGGCCTAGCAGACCTACTTATTTTTTTTTATATTTGCATGCAGAATGAGAAAATAACCAGCAGGCGACACTGCAAATAGAGCTGCACCTTGAATTATTCTGCCTTCCATCCTCCGCATCACCCACGAGTGAGGGAGTTCGAGGCCTTGATTGCGTTCAATTTACATCGAAAGGCACACCTGACGTGCAAAAGTGTCGAAAGATGAACTGGCCTGATCCATTTCCATCAAAAGAGACGGGGGTTGGCTTGACAACCTGCTCTCAGAATTGGACATCTCTGGCTGGACCAGCCATGTTCCTTAAGCCATTTTAGTTGTAATTTATTTGTTTCTCTGGTAGTATATAATGCTGGTTGTAATAATCATTTGGACTTTAGTAAGAAACTTAGTTTCAAAGATTCTTCTCCTCTTCCACCGTGACCCGATTCAGCGAATTACACGAACCAACATACATCGAGATGCCCAACGTTGGACATCGGCACCGTGTCACAACATCAAGAGCCGCTCCTACTTCCATACTTCAGATGTTTAAACTTCTACTTGTTTGGAGTAGACGCCCCCTCCCCCCAAATTTATCAATTGTTTTTTCTTTTATTAGTGCTAAAAAAGAGAGAGATGCTTGTGGTCATGTGCCTGTTTTGGCCACGGGTTCACGGGTTTCCTTAGTTCGATGGTTAAAAGTTAGATTATTTTATTCATTAAGTTCTATGAGACCTAAGAATGGCGACCTGTCCTGCGGCCCCCATCCCCCAATTTCTTCCTACAGCCACCCCTGGTCAGATTCTTTCAGTTGCTAAGTTACTTCCCAGACCGTTTTTTTACATTTTCTAGCAATCTTTTGACCCCTCCGTATGTTCGGCCTATGCCAAGCCCCCCTTGGTCCATCACCCTCTGCCCATTCCCCTGCCCCAGAATCTTCCATCTGGGGCCAAAGTTATTGAGGCGAACCCCCAAATCCCAGCCCATGCTCTGCCAGGATTGCAGTTCTATATTTGTCTAATTATGTATATAATATCTCTGTTAATGGTCTGGGGGTGAGTTGTATTCCTCCTGGTCCACCCTTTAAAAGTTGCCATCTCAGTTTCCGCCCTCTTGGGCCGAACTCGCGCAGCTTCCCTTCGACTCTGTCACCCCATTTTCCGTTCCCCTGAATAAAATCCCCACTGCTGGAGCCGCCTGCCTCCTCCGTCACCGATTTACGCGATCTCTTTCGCTGGCGCGAGGAAAGCTTGCCACTTGCCCGGACCGAGGCAGCCTCACCCCCATACACCTGGTGAGGGCTCGGACCGGAACTGTTTTGCTGCTGGTGTGCTCAGTGGACATTAGCGAGCTCTTCTAGGCACTCCAGCAGTGATCCATTGGGGAAAAACATGGGAGGTGGGGATGGGAAACCCACTTCTGTTGAGGAAGGATGAAAGTTTGACAGGAAAGTCTCACAGGATATGTAGTGCTGGCAGAAGATTTTTGAATGGAGATCTGAAGAAGGAATTAAAGATGGAAGCAAGTTTTGAATACAGAGAACAAGAATTCTGAGCCAGTGTCTGACGTGGATAACCGCAGAAGGCCAAAGGGTGTGTGAAGTTAGAAGGGGTTTATGCATTAGAGGCAACAGGATTTAAGCCACCTCAAACAAGGAGATGTTTTACCGAGCAGAAGATAGCACAGGCAGACAGCCTGCTGATGTTGCAAAAGCAGAAAAAAGGGTCTCAGGAATTTTTCCACTGAATTAAAATGAAAAAATATCTTCTATCAGTATGTGGCCCCCAACGTGCAGACCGATCATTAAAGCCTAACAAGGGAGGCGGGGTCCAGGCCTGCCTGCAGCTGGAGTTCACAGGCTGTAGGCACAAGCTCTGTGCCCATGACCTGGGCTGCTGTGAGTCTGGATGCAAGAAACAGCATTTTGAAAGAGACGCCTGGGTCCTGCATCTCTCATTCAGGGCCTCACAAGTGCAGCCCCACGTGAGGCACAATTAGTAGGCCTGAGTTGAGGATGTTGAGTCTCCAGGCCTGCCTGCGCTACGAGCTGACAGCTAGGTACGCGACAGGATCTGTTGCCACGACCCTGGACTGCTATAACACCTTGGAATGTCTGTGGGAAGATGAAAGTTTGCAAGAAAGTCTCCCAGATATGTGTTCTTGCAGAAAGATTTTTGTATGGTAGAATCTGAAATAGCGGATAGAATGAAGAAGCTTTTGATATAGATTGGAAAAGACTTGCTGAGCCGTCTTACTGGATAACCAAGGCGCAAAGTCTATGTTATTAGAAGGGGTTTTATGCTTACGCCAAAGGGTAACCCACCTCAAAAGAAGATGTTTCACCAACCGAAAGACACAAAGGCAAACAGAG
>NDFG01001786.1:7360-23285 GCA_002167245.1 Sporophila hypoxantha
GGGGGTTTTGGGGTGCTCGGGGGTTGTCCCAGGGCTGCTCTGAGGTAGTTTGGGGTTCTTGGGGGGCTCGGGGTTGGGTTTGGGATCCCACAGGGATTTGGGATGCTCAGGGGGAGGTTTTGGGGTCCCGAGGGGGTTTGGGGTGCTATGGGAAGGTTTTGGGGTGCTCTGGGAAGATTTTTGGGGTCCTGAGAGGGTTTGGGACACTCTGGGAAGGTTTTGGGTTCTCTTAGAAGGTTTTGGGGCTCCCTGGGTTGGTTTTGGGTTCTCTTGGAAGGTTTTGGGGTGCTCTGGGAAGGTTTTGGGATGCTCTGGATTGGTTCTGGGGTTCCGTGGGAAGGTTGTGGGGCTCCCTGGGTCAGTTTCGGGGTCCCTGGGTCGATTTTGGGGTCCCTAACCCCCCCTTTCCCCCCCCTCCCCAGTGTCCTGTACGTGTCCCTGCACCGCCACGACGGCTCCTTCTTCCCGGGGGGGGTTTGGGGTTTGGGATCCCTGGGTCGGTTTTGGGGTTCTCTGGGTCGGTTCTGGGGTCCCTGGGGTGGTTTTGGGGTCCCTGGGTCGGTTCTGGGGTCCCTGGGTTGGTTTTGGGGTTCTCTGGGTCGATTTTGGGGTTCTCTGGGTCGATTTTGGGGTCCCTCACCCCCTTTCCCCCCCTCCCCAGTGTCCTGTACGTGTCCCTGCACCGCCACGACGGCTCCTTCTTCCCGGGGGGCCCGGGGGGGTCCCCGTGGCGCCGGGGGAGGGGTCCCGGCCGCGGCTTCACCCTGAACGTGGCCTGGGGGGGGCCCCGCGTGGGGGACCCCGAGTACCTGGCGGCGATGGCGCGGCTGGTGCTGCCCGTGGCGTGCCAGGTGAGACTGGGGGGCATGGCTTTGGGGTGTGGGCTTTGGAGCTGGTTTGGGGTGTGGGGTTGGTTTGGGGTTTGGGGCTGGTTTGGGGTTTGGGGTTTGGGGTTTGGGGTTTGGGGCTGGTTTGGACCCCGAGTACCTGGCGGCGATGGCACAGCTGGTGCTGCCCGTGGCCTGCCAGGTGAGAATGGGGGCACAGGGCTGGGGTTTGGGGAGTGGGGTTTGGGGTTTGGGGCTGCTTTGGGGTTTGGGGCTGCTTTGGGGTTTGGGGCTGGTTTGGACCCCGAGTACCTGGAAAGTGAGGCGCGCTGCTTGCTGCCCTTGCCCTCCAGTGAGACTGAGGGCATGCTTTGGGTTGCGGTGTGGGGCTGGTTTGGTGTTCGGGTCTGGGGCTCGTGTGGGCGGTTGGGTTTGGTTTGGGGGCGAGTGGGTTGGGCTGGTTTGGGTTGGGTTGGGGCTCGTTTGAGTGTGTGGGGGCTTTGGGTTTGGGCTGTTTGGGACCCCGAGTACCTGCGGTATGGCACGGTGCTGCTGCCCGTGGCCTGCCAGGAACTGGGGCACAGCGCTGGTGTGTGGTCCGGCAAAGTGTGGGTTTGGCTGTTGGTTTGGGCTCGTTTGGCGTTTGGGTTGGTTTGGGTTTGGGCTGGTTTGGTTTGGTGCTTTGGTCTGGTTTGGGTTGGGTGTGCGGTTGGCTGGTCTTGGGTTTGCGCTGGTTTGGACACTGAGCTACCTGGTGGCGATGGCACAGCCTGATGCCCATGCATGCAGTCAGAGTGGCACAAGAAGTGGGTTTGGATTTGGGTTTGGGGTATCTGGGCTTGTGCTTGCCCATGCGCCTGCTAGTCAGAATGGCACAGGCTGAGGGTTGCGGTCTGGGATTGTCTGGGGTCTGGGTTTGGGCTGGATTGGGTTGCGGTTTTGGGAGGGTTTGCGGTCTGGGTTTTGGCTGATTGGGTTTGGGGGAGGGGTTTGGGTTTGGGCTGCGTTTGATTGGGGCTGGGTTTGTGTTTGAGGTTTGAGGTTTGCAAGGTTTGGCTGGATTGGCGTCTGGGCCTTTTGGTCTGGGCTGGATTTGGCTGGGGTGTTGGTTTGGGTTCTGCGTTTGGGCGCTCGAGTTGCTCAGGGTTGGGGGGCCTGGGGTCAGCGGCTGTTTGTGGCTGTCAGGGTTCCTTTGGGAGGGCTCAGGGGTTCCTTTGGGGCTCGAGCCTGTTGTTAAGTGGGGCGGGCCCTTCAGGGATCCGTTTTGGCTCTTCGGTTCACTGGAGGTTCGGCTCCCTTGGGGGCTGGTGACACTTAGGGGGGTCCCGCTCCCTTGGGTCCCAGCTCCTCTGGTCGGTCCCAGCTCCTTTTGGGCCCGGCTCTCTTTTAGTGGGGGGTCCCAGCTCCCTTTGGGTCCCGGCTAACTTTGGGATAGCGTCCCGCTCCCTTTGGGCGTTCCCGGCTAACTTTGGGGGTCCCGCTCTACTTTAGAGGGGTCCTGCTCCCTTGGATCCCGGCTCCCTCTGGGGGTCCCGGCTCCTCTTAGAGGGCCCAGCTCCCTTTGGGGGTCCGTGCCCCGTTTGGAGCTATGGGGCCCCCCCCTGAGCTGTACCCCCCCAGTTCGCCGAGCTGGTGCTGTCTCGCCGCGTTCGACGCGGGCCGGGGACCCCCTGGGGGTGCCTGGTGTGCCCCCCAGACTTCGCCTCATGACCCACCTGCTGGGCGCGCTGCGTCTGGGCGCCTCGTGCTGCTGCTCGAGGTCAGCGGGCCGGGAGGGCTGGCGTCCCGGGGGTCCCGGGGTCCTGGCGGTCCTGGGGTCCCAGGCGGTTCTTGGTCTCGGGGGCTCCTGGCGGGCGAGGCTGCGAGGTCCCGGGGGCGTCCTGTGGCGCATCCCAGGAGGGCTGGAAAGGCCCTGGGGAGTTGGACCCGCCCTGGTAGAGGGAACCCTGGGTCTCCTTGGTCCTGGGGCGGTCAGAGGCTGGCAGTGTTTGGGAGGGGCGGAGGTTCGTCCGGGGTCCCTCTGGCGGCTAGGAGGAGGCACTGGGGGGCCGCGGCCCTCCTTGGAGGGATGTGGGGGTCTCTGACTCTGGCGTTTTTTATCTGGGGGTCTCTGGGGTCTCTAACTCGGCGGTCTCACCCGGTCTTCAACCGGGCTGTCTCTCAGGGCGGCTTACAACCTGCTGTGAACAGCCGGAGGGTGGGCAGTTGCCTAGGCGTCCTGCTCGGACCCCCCCACGCTCCCCCCCCCCGGACCCCCAGCCTCGCGCTGCGAAGCCCTGGGCCGCAGGCCTGCAGGCACAGCGGCTTGCTGGAGCTGCCTGCCCGCCTGCCCGCGGTGAGCGAACCCCTCCCCAAAACACTGCCCCGCGGTTGAGGACCCTCCCCAAATACCCCAACCCTGCCCCGGGACCCCAAACATGCCCCGCGTGAGCACCCCTCCCACAAGAAACCTGGACCCCCAAACCCTTGCCCGTGGTGAGAACCCCTCCCAAAATACCCCTGGCGAACCCCCAAACACTGCCCCAGACTCCCAAACCCTGCCCGCGTGAGACCCTCCCCAAATACCCCCCAAAAAACCCTGCCCTGTGCGTGAGACCCCTCCCAAGAATGAACCTTGGATCCCCAAAACCCTGCCCACAGTAAAAGACCCCTCCCCAAATACACCTGACCCCCAAAACTGCCCTGGGGACCACCCCGGGACCCCCAAACCCGCTCCAGACCCCCAAACCCTGCCCTGGACCCCCCCAGACCCCCAAGCCACCCCCAGCCCCCAAACCTGCCCTGAGCCCCCTCCTCTGTTACCCAAACCCAGCCCGCCCCCCAGCCCCATCCCCTCCTATGACCCCCCCAAATCCCCCCCAACCGACCCCTCCCCCCACAAGTCGAGCCCCCCCGAGGCCCCCAAGGAGGGGGAGAGCAGCGATGCGACGTCACAGCGGCCGCCGATTGACGTCACGGGTCGCCCCCCCTGACGCCGCCATTCGGCCTGGCAGGGCGCTGCAGCCGGGAGGCCCGGGGCGGGCCAAGCGGCCGGGGGCCAGTCTGCGCCAGCCCCGCCCCCAGCGGCCGCGGCCGCGGCCCCGCCCGCTGTAGGAGAGGGAGAGCGGAGAGGTGCGGGAGGGGCTGCGGGTGGAGGGGGCGTCTGGAGGCGATGGGTTTTGCGTGTTGGATTTGGGTGAGGGGCTGGGAGGGCTGGGGTTTGGGATGGGCTGGGTGATTGGGATTTTGGAGGGGCTTGGGGGGTTGGGGTTTTGTGGGGTGGATTTGAGGAGGGCGCGGGGAGGGCTGGCGGATTTGGACGGTGCGCTGCGGGGGTTGATATGGGGGTGATTTGCGGCAGGGGCTGAGAAGTTGGGGAGAAGGTTGGGAGGGTCTGGGGTATTGCAGGTGGGGCTGGGTTGTGGAGGTTTGCAGTTTGAAAGGCGTATCTGGAGGTTGGGGAGGGGGCGTGGGTTGAGGATTTGGGGATTTTGTGGGAGGGGGTTGGGGCGTTCGGGTTTAGGGCTTGGAGGAGGTCGGGGTTGGTTTGGGGGGGTCTGGGGGTGCGGGTTGGTCTGCGGGAGGACTCGGGGCAGTTGGGAAGGTCGGGGGGTGTTGGGTTTGGGGGTTCGAAGGTCTGTGGGTTTGGGAGAGGGTTTGCGGGTTTGGGTGAGGTTTGGGGGGGTTGACGTTTTGCAGGAAGGGTCGGGGGTTGGGCTGGGAGGGCTGGGAGGGTTTGGGGAGATTGAGTTTGGGAGATTTGAAGGAGATTTTTGGAGCGGATTTGGGGGGATAGGGGATTTGTGGGCGCTCAGGAGGTTGTGGGAGAGTGGCAGGGTGTGGTTCGGTTAGGTGCACATGGGTGAACTTTGGGTGGGTTTTGGGAGGGATTTTGGGCAGGTTCAGGTAAGGGGGTCGAGGTTTGTTGCCGGGGTTGGGTGGTTTGGATGGGTTTGAGGATGAGATTTGAGGGGGGATTTGCAGATTTAGGCTGGTTTGGGCTGAGGATTTGGCTCAGTTGAGATGAGGAGTTGGGAGGATTTGGAGGATATTCGGGCATGAGGATTTGGGATGAGGCATTTGGCTGAGGATGGGCTGCAGATATTAGGCTGGGTTTGGGGCATTTACGGCTCTGTTGGGGCTGATTTGGGTGGGATTTGGGGCAGCATAGGCTCGTTTTGAGGATTGAGGATTTGGGGGCATTTGGGCTGGTGTTGGGGACTGATTTAGGCCGTATTGGCTGTTTTCAGCTGATTGGGTTGGATGTGGGGCTGTTTTCGGGCCGGCTCCGGCTGAGACTGCGGCTTGTTTCAGTGATTTTAGGCTTGTTCAGCGCCGGATTTAGGCTCGTTAGGCCGATTGGGCTGTTTAGGGCCGGATTTGGCTCGTTTCGGCTGGATTTGGGCTGGTTGAGGGCGATTTGGGCTGTTTAGGGCCGATTTGGGGCTGTTTCGGGCTGATTTGGGCTGTTTCGGGCTGGATTTGGCTGTTTCAGGCTGGATTTAGGCTGGTTTAGCGCCGATTTGTTTGCTGGTGTCCGGGCCGAATTTGGCTGGTTTAGGGCCGATTTGGGCTGGTTTAGGACCGGATTTGGGGCTGGATTTGGGCTGTTTAGGCCGGATTTGGCTGTTTAGGCCGGATTTGGTGGTTTAGGCCGAGTTGGCTGGTTTCGGCCTGGATTTGGGCAGCTGTTAGGCCGGATTTGCGGCTGGTTTCGGCGATTGGGCTGTTTAGGCCGATTTGGGCTGGTTTAGGCCGGATTGGGCTGTTTCGGCTGGATTTGGGCTTGGTTTAGGCCGGATTTGGCTGCGTTTAGCGCCGGATTGGCTGGTTTAGCCCGGATTGGGCTGGTTTCGGTGATTTGGGGCTGCGTTCGCTGATTTGCGGGCTGTTTCGCTGATTTAGCTGTTTCGGCTGATTTAGCTGTTTAGCCGGATTTGGCTGTTTTGGCCGGGATTTGGGGCTGGTTTCGGCTGGATTTGGGGCGTGTGTTAGGCGGATTTGGGGGGCTGTTTTCGGGCCGGATTTGGGGCTGGTTTCGGCCGGATTTGGGGCTGCGTTTCGGCTGGATTTGGGCTGTTTCGGCCGGCATAAATATGGGCTGTTTAGGCCGATTTGGGGCTGCGTTTAGGCTGAATTTGGGCTGGTTTAGCCGATTTGTGGCTGTTTAGCCGGATTTGGGCTGTTTCGCTGGGATTTGCGGCTGTTTAGGGCTGATTGGCTGGTTTCGGGCGGATTTGGGCTGTTTCGGGCGGATTTGGGGCTGGTTCTAGGGCCGGATTTGCGGCTGGCTTTCGCTGATTTTGGCTATTTAGGTGGCTGTTTCAGGCTGAAATTTTGGGCTGTTCGGGCGCTGGATTTGGGCTGGTTTCGGGCCGGATTTGGCTTGTTTCAGGCCGATTGGGCTGTTTCAGGCCGATTTGGCCTGGTTTTGCTGCGGCTGTTTCGGGCTGGATTTGGGGCTTGTTTCGGGCTGGATTTGGGCTGTTTAGGCCGGAATTTGGGGCTTGTGTTTAGCGGCCGGATGTGGCTGTTTAGCTGGATTTGGGGCTGGTTTAGCGCTGATTTGGCTGTTTCAGCCGATTTGGGGCTGTTTAGGCCGGATTTGGGCTGCGTTTCGGCTGGAATTTGGGGTCGTGGATTTGGGCTGTGTTCGCTGGATATTGGGCTGTTTTCGGCCGGATTGGGCGTCTGTTCGGCTGGATTTGGGCTGATTTGGGCTGGTTTCAGCTGGATTGGGGCTGGTTCGGGCTGGATTTTGGGGCTGGTTTCGGCTGGATTTGGGGCTGGTTTCGGCGATTTGGCTGGTTCAGCCGATTTGGGCTGGTTTAGGCGGATTTAGGGCTGTTTAGGCTGGATTGGGGCTAGGTTTCGCCGGATTTGGCTGGTTTAGAGGCGGATTTAGGCGCTGCTTTCGTGCTGATTGCGGCTGTTCGGGCCGATTTGGGCTGGTTCAGGCCGGATTTGGGGCTGGTTTCTTGGCTGACTTCAGGCTGCCTTTGGCTCGCTTTCGCGCCCGCTCCGACTGAGTTGCGCCGCCCAGGCCCGCAGGTGGGCGCTGTTCGCCGTGACGCCCCTGCAGCTGTCCCAACCTGGCGCCGTGGCCCCGTCCCCCCGCCTGTGGGGGCCCTGGGACCCGTCCTGCCCCCCCCGTGTGGGTTGCCGGAGCGCCGCGAGAACTGGCTGCTGCCTGAGCTGCCACCAGGTCATGACAATGACACCCAAAAACTGCCCCAAAAACTTTGCCCCTGAACCCCAAAAACTGCCCCTGCACCCAGAACTGGCTGTGCCTGAGCTGCCACCAGTGAGCACCCCAAAAAACACCGCCAAAAAAAACTGCCCCCAAAAAATGCCCTCACCCAAACTGGCTGCTGCCTGCAGCTGCACCAGTCCCAGTGACAAATGACCCCAAAAAACTGCCCCAAAAACTGCCCCTGAACCCCAAAAACTGCCCCTGAACCCAGAACTGGCCTGTGCCTGAGCTGCCACAGGTGAGGCACCCCAAAAACGCCCCAAAAACTGCCCCTCTAACCCCAAAAACACCCCTGCCACCCAGAAACTGGCCTGTGCCTGAAGCGCCACCAGGTGAGGACCCCAAAAAAACTGCCCAAAAAACTGCCCCTGCCACCCAAACTGCTTGCCTGAGCTGCACCAGGTGCAGGGACCCCAAAAACTGCCCAAAAAAACTGCCCCTCCACCCAGAACTGGCTGTGCCTGACTCCACCAGTAGGAACCCCAAAAACTGTCCCAAAAACCGCCCCTGCACCAGAACTGGCTGTGCCCTGACTGCCACCAGGTCAGTGACAATGACACCCAAAAAAACTGCCCCTGCACCCCAAAAACTGCCCCTGCACCCCAAAAAACTGCCCCTGCACCCAGAACTGCTGTGCCTGAGCTTGCCACCAGTCAGTACCCAAAAAACTGGCCCCAAAAACTGCCCCCTGAAACCCCAAAAAACACCCCCTGAAACCCAGAACTGCGCTGCCTGAGCTCCACCCAGGCCAGTGACCCAAAAAACTTGCCCCCAAAAAACTGCCCCTTGAGCCCAAAAAACTGCGCCTGCACCCAGAACTGGCTGTTGCCTGAAGCTGCCACCAGGTGAGGCACCCCAAAAAACGACCCCAAAAAACTGCCCCTGAACCCAAAAAAACTGCCCCTGAACCCAAGAACGGCTGTGGCCTGAGCTGCCACCAGGTCAACACAGTGACAATACACCCAGAAAACTGCCCCAAAAAACTGCCCCTTGAGCCCCAAAAACTTGCCCTGACCCAAACTGCTGTTCCTGAGCTGCCACCAGGTCCAGTGACCCCAAAAACTGCCCCAAAAACTGCCCTGCCACCCCAAAAAACTTGCCCTGCCACCCAGAACTGGCTGCTGCCTGAGCGGGGGCGATGCCACCAGCTGATGGACCAAAAACTGCCCCTGCACCCCAAAAACAGTGAGAAACAGCCTCCAGAAACACCCCCTGCACCCCAGAAACCCTCCCTGCACCCCCAAAACACCCCCTGCACCCCAAAAACACCCACTACACCTGTACTGGCCCCCAGAAATCACCCCTCACACCCCAAAGTCTGTCCTGCACCCCACCAACTGCCCCTGCACCCCGAAATCCCTGCTGCCACCTCAAACCCACCCCCTGCAAGCCCAAAACATCCCCGCCCAGAACCCCCGAAATCCCCCCCTGCACCCCACAAATTTCCCCATATCCAAACCCACCCCAGGACCTCAGAAATGTGCCCTGAACCCCCAAATCCCCCTGCCCACCCTAAATCCCCCCAAATCCCCCTGTCCCCTAAAAATCCCCCCTGCGACCCCTAAATCCCCCCAATCCCCCTGCTCCCCTAAATCTCTCCCTGTCATCCCACCAACTATCCCCCACACCCTAAACTTCCCTGCGCCCCTAAATCTCCTCACACGCCCTAAATCCCTCCCCAAATCCCAAATCCCATTCAGAACCCTAAATTTCCCCAAATCCCCAACCCCACCCGCATCCCTAAATCTCCCCAAATCCACAAATCTTCCCTGCACCCCTAAATCCCCCCTGCACCCCTAAATCCCCCCAAATCCCCTCTGCACCCCCCACAATTGGTCCCCTTACCCCAAGAACTGTGCCCTGAAACCCCGAAATGCCCTCACACCCCCAACCCCCCCTGCTCCAAAAATCCCCCCTGCTCCTAAATCCCCCTGCACCCTAAATCTGCCCTGCACCCCTTAAATCTCTCCCTGCACCCCACACTGTTCCCCCATACCAAAAACCCCCACCTGGACCCCGAACTGTGCCCTCAACCCCTAAATCCCCCTCACACCCCAAACCCCCCTGCTGCCTAAATACGCCCTGCACCCCCTAAATCCCCCTCTGTCCCTAAATAACCCCGTACCTAAACTCCCACACACTATAAATAATCCCCCCCGTGTATGACATCACATCTACCTAAATACCTCACCACGACCACTGCATCATCACAAATCCACACCCGTGTGAAGCGCGTCTAAAACTATACCTCCGTACCCCTAATTGTTCCCCCAAATCCCCTGACCCCCCCTCCCCTTCACGCCCCCTGCCCCCGTCCCCAGTGCTGTTGCGGCGCACGTGGGGGCACATGCTGACCCACGGCGGGGCCAGGGCACCCCTGTGCTGAGCCTGCGCGACCTTGGGGCCTGGTGCTACCCCTGCGGGGCTAAACGAGTCAGCGCTATAGCCCATGTATGCGTGCATATATGAGAACACTACCACTTGCTCTGGGCGCTTCACTGGCTTCGCTGCCAGGGGACACCCTCAGCGATCTGAGCTACACCCTGCGGAGTTCTCGGCGTACACAGTCGAGACTCAAAACACGGAGCGAGTCGCCAGCCGCGTGAGGAAAGGATGAGCGAGCCACTGAGGTGCGTGTAACCGTGCGTGCGAGTGGCTCAGTACGAGCCAATAGCCAGGAATGGCGCTCTATCTGCTGTCTTCAGCTACGCCTGACGGGGCGTGACGCTGCACTCACAACGCGAGTGCCGAGTGAGATGTGAGGCTCTGTGAAATGTGGTGCTGACTCGTGTGCTTCACTCTGTGCTCTCAGAAAAGGTAGCGTTCAGGGTTATTGAGAGTCGTTCTATCCCTCTCTGCATACGTCACCTGATCACATACGTGTCGCTTTTCAGATCGAGTAGTGCGTATTCCTGGGCTTCACTTCGATGTCGAGAGACAAGGGGCCCTCTCTATTGAGGTCTGCTCCGCTTGCTACTTCTGTGTGCGTACCACACTCTCTGAGTTCGCGCCGACTATCACTATCGCTAGATGATGAGAAGTGCTATTCCTATAACTAGAGAGTTCTGGATAGCGCTGGCGACTGGTCTGGGGTTCACTACGTGGTGCTGAGCGTGCGACTGCGACCCAGAAGAGTGCTCCGTGACCAGTCGTAGGGTCTGGGGCCTCCCTTCCTTTCACACCTGAGAGGTACGTAAGGGAAGTGCGCTTTGAGAAAGCAAAGCACGGCTGGGGCTACGCATCTCATCCCTCCTAGCGCAGTGATGAGGACTAGATGCGTGCATTATCACCTAGAGGGCTTCGTCGCTGATGCATCTATCTATATCACGTCTGGGGGGGCTTGGTACCTATCTCCGCTGACCGCTGTGGGCTGTGCGCGCCATGCGTCACCTATGTGCATCGCACGTGCCCAGGCAGCAGGAGCACTCGGGGGTTTGAGCAGGACGAGCGACAGCCGCTCTGCGAGCTGGTGTTTTCCTGGGCGGTACTCGCCCCACACGTCACCCGCCTAAAAGAAGCCCTGTAGACGTTCCTAAGGAACATGAACATGCGGGTTGTGGCGTATAGAATAAATGTATGTTGTGTAGTAGAGTAAGACTGAGGGGAGATTACGGTCGCTGCGCGATAAAATCTAAGGATGGTCTCGTGAGCAGGTCCCGGGACAGCAGCCACCTCCGACTACCCTTCCGCCCCCGTGTGCGCGTATTTGGGGTTCCTGGGAGGCTTTGAGTGACCTCTCTATAAGAAGCAGAGCCTGAACTCACCCGCTAATATAGAGACATCGCTAATAAAATCAAAGGGTACAGTATATATGTTTGGGTAGACACGATAAGAGAGGTTAGCTATATATGAATATCCGAACTAGGAATCTGGAGAGATGCATTCACAGGAGAGCAGAGCCCTGTTCTTCGTCCTGGTGGCTTACAGCAGTAACCCCCAAAAAAGAGCCTCTGAACTGCTCCAAAGGAACATGAAATGGGTGTGAATATAAATAAATGGTATAGGTTTGCTCTTAGAAATCACCAAAACGCGTGAAAGTAAACTTGTGGGCAGATAAGGACATATATATATCGTAAATTTTCAGCACAGACAATGAGAAACCATCGGGAGATAGTGCAATGCGTGGGAGCACCATCACGCGACCAACCACATCGAATTGTTTAGTATGATTTGGTATGGAGATATATCTACAAATCAGAGTAGATATATGATAACACAAATGTCGACGTATTTTATAGATTCTTACATGAGATTTTGTGATATTTATAATGATTGTGTTTATCTACTTATGAGTGAATTGTATCCATCGTGATATTACTGTATAGATAATTATTATTGGTAAGAGATTCTGGGTACATAACATACTATAAAATTGCAGTGTTATTAATTATTAATATACCTATCGTATTTTGATAATATGAAAAAATTATTATTATTGTGTATGTACTTGATTCACTATTGGAGTGAATTATATTATTATTATATACTCTAATTATTTCTGAGCGGTATTATTATTATTTGTCTGCCAGCCCGCCACTCCAGCCCCTCAGTTGCCATGGGCAACTGCCTGCTGCAGCAATGCTGCCTCGCTGGGGGAAGGGTTTTCTTGGGGTGGATGGTGAACTCCTCCAACACAGCCCAGGTGGGTCACTGCTCAGGCAGGGAGGCGAGAGGTGACCGAAGGAATCCAGCCTGCTGAAGCCCTCAACTTCCAGTGCTAGTAAGAATGGGTGGGGAGAGCGCACACAGGCGTTATGCAGCAGCCCAAGCTAGAGAGCAACCTTGCGGAGGTACTGAGCAGCACTGCTGAGCGAGGCCCGACCCTGAGCTACACTTCCTTGGCGACGAGCTCTGCCTTTAGTTGGAGCCAAGAGATCACCATAACTGAGAATTCTCACGCAGGCACCATAGCCTCCACGTCTCTTAGTTGATCAGACACAAGTCGCCAAAGCTATGCGATGGCTGTTTAATATATGCGAGGAGTGCTTGTTATGTACTAGAGCATTCGTACCTATAAGAGAGCGAATCATTTGTTGTCTGATCACGCGTGGTGTGTGTGTTTCTCTCTTTACTCCCACACTCACACCCTCCGGCACACTCCAAGCCTGCAGCTGGTTACAGCCACGACGCGAAGGCCTTTTTGCAGGCAGGTCTACCGCGCTGACCTCATTCACTTCCTGCTCATCCCTAACCCCTGCGTGCTCTCTCCGCTCTGACTCCGCCTACGCCACGCCTGCGCCACTCCCCTCTGCGTGTAAAGGGCTTACACCGCGTGGCGACACACACGGTGAATCACACACATATTACAACCAATCTTTCACGGCTCACGTCGGACTCCTGCTGCGTAGAACAACCACCCACCAGCGCCGAGTGTAGCACATGTGCGACACACAAAAGAATGAATTAGGCAGGGGACACCCCCCCACATATGATCTTGTCTAAATCAAGAGGATGCCGGTGTGCCCGGGGACCTGAGCTCGCGTGCCTCGCATAGACATGTTCGCCGCCGCGACGACCACACACCTGTGTGTCAGTCCACTGTTTTTATAAAATCCCCTTTGTTACCCGGAGACACCAATAAAGAGACGGGCCCACTTCGGGGGCTGTTGAGCCTGCTTTTGCGTGCTTTCACTACACCCACAAACTCATGGTCCCCCTGTCTAATGTATGCTGAGCGAGCTCCCCCAGCGCTGAGGGGGGACGACTCGTCGAGGAGTTTATCAGCAGGATACCCACCCGTGCGTCCAGATAGCATGCGGTCGTCGTCGACCACTGACTCACTTTCGCGCGGTGCGCACACTACGCAGCGGCCTCGCTACGCAGGTTATAATAGTGCGATTGCCGTCGGGCTGAACACGTACTCTGTGGAACGTGCCGTCCACACACACGCTGGGTGGCAACGGGGGGCGTCAGAGGGGGCCCGGGGTGGACAGCCATGTGTCGCCAGGTGCTAAGGATGGGGGTTTAGGGGGAGTTTGAGCGAGTTCCCCTTGTTGGCGAGGAGGTGTCATGTTGTGCTATGTCAGTGCGTGGTCTCGCGTAGGCACGTTGCGTGTCTTACAGATTTGGCAGAGTACATGAGGGGCACGCTCGGGTGGTGACTGATGATCAAAGAGGAAGTTTTGGAGCAATAGTGGAGGCGACCATGGGCGCAGGTTTCCAACCCTCTCCTGCCCACAGCTTGTTCCAAGGTCAGGGACCAATGTCCATCCTCAGTCCCTGGAGCTGTACGCTACCCTGACCGTGCTACTCTAGTGGCAGCTGCAGAGACAGCTCGTTGCGCCTGGCCGTTAGGTATGCAGGTTTCACTGACGCCTGAGTAGAGGCTACCATGCCAGCACATCTCCTCAGAGAACCCGAGCATGAGTGTCTAGGAGAGAGAAAATGATTGTAAGAGATGCAAAGGTACCCAGGAGTCCCTAGAGAAAAAACGATCTATCTGCCTGAACACACGTGGGCTGCTGCGAGATCGAGATTTGGCGTGCTGTTGGGTGACTAGCTCCTACCAAGGGAGGCCGCCGAGCATTTCTGCATGCGCTATGGGGAGTCCTTGGCGACACTGGGGGTTTCTCTTGAGCTCATATCTCGTAGTGTCTGGTTTTGGAATGAGACCTTTGCCCCATATGAGCTGCACAGGTGCTGGCCCACCTCTGTCCTCGCCCATTAGCGAAGACCCAGAGCCGAGATCCAGTATACTCTATGTGGCACTTGCTCTCTGGTGTTTCACCTCTTCCGCAGGACATAAACTTTGTGTGAGCTGGGTTTGGGTCTAGTGTTTGTGTGTGGTGTTTCACCCCACAGGACACTTGTTGTGGTCAGTCTTAGTTTTGTGTGGTGTGTTCCAGCCTCCACGTATGATCTTTTTGGTGCTGTCGCTGGGGGTGTGGGTTTTGTGCTGTACCACGCCCACCAGGACACTTTTGGCATTGCCTGGGTGTGTAGTGATTCACCCACAACACTTTGGCTGCCTGGGTGTGTGGTGTTTCACCCACAGGACACGTTTGGCTGGCTGTGTGTGGTGTTTCACCCACAGACACTTTTGGCTGGCTGTGTAGTGGTGTTTGCACCCACAGAACACTTTTTGCTGGCTGGCGTGTGGTGTTTCACCCACAACACTTTTGGCTGGCTGGTGTGCTTGGGGTATCACCCCACAGGACACTTTTGCTGTAGGAACATGTGTGTGTTTCACCCCACAGACACTTTTGGCTGGCTGTAGGCTGTGTGGTGTTTCACCCCACAGACACTTTTGGCTGTAGGATGTGTGGTGTTATCACCCCACAGACACTTTTGGCTGGATGGATTTCTGTTGCGTGTTTCACCCCACAGACACTTTTGGCTGGCTGGTGTGTGCGTGTTTCACGCCAACAGACACTTTTGGCTGCCTGCGTGTGTGGTGTTTCACCACCACAGACACTTTGCGCTGGCTGGGCGTGTTGGTGTTTCACCCCACAGACACTTTTGGCTGGCTGGCTGTGTGGTGTTTCACCCCACAGGACACTTTTGGCTGTGTGGGATGTGTGGTGTTTCACCCCACAGACACTTTTGGCTGGCTGGTGTGTGGTGTTTCAACCCCACAGACCACTTTTGGCTGGCGGGGTGTGTGGTGTTTCACCCACAGACACTTTTGCTGGTGGCTGTGTGGTGTTTCAACCCACAACACTTTTTGCGCTGGCTGGCTGTGTGGTGTTTGTCACCCCACAGACACTTTTGCTGACCGGGTGGTGGTAGTTTCACGCCACAGACACTTTTAGGCTGGCTGTGTGTGTGCGTGTTGTCACCCCACAGACACTTTGGGCTGGCTGCGTGTGTGCGTGTTTCACCCCACAGACACGTATTGGCTGGCCTGGGTTCGTGTTTCACCCACAGGACACTTTGCGGCTGGCTGCGTGTGTGGTACTGTTTCACGCCACATGACACTTTTGGACTATGCGCTTGGGTTGTGTGCGTGTTCACCCCACAGACACTTGTTGGCTGTGGGATGTGTGGTGTTTCAACCCCACAGACAGCTTTTGCCGCTGCTGGCTGCTGCAGCTGGGCCCGTTGCAGACGAAGTCCAGCCTGCAGGAGCTTGTGGTGCGTGGGATTGGAGCTTCCCCCCATAACAGGGCTGCTCCTCAGCGGTTTCCCTCTGGCAGAGCAAGCGTTTAAGCCATGTGAAGGAAGGCAGTCGTTTCTGATGCGAGTGGGTTTGATTCCATAGCTCTTATTCTGGCCCACAGGCCTCTGAATGCAAGCACCAAGCTCCAACAGGAACTCCCTGAGCCCGTGTTGCTGCTCCTTCCGAACCGGGGAGAGGCGCAGGAAGGCGGCATGGGAGCCACCAAAGCAGGGACAGGAGCTGGAGGGACAAATGGGACAAGGACAACCTGGATGCCAATGCCCCCCAGGCGTAGAGGAGCATCCTGTTGATCTGCCAATCACTCGATTGCCTTCTGGAAATATCCAGGACTGACAGGACAGTTGCTTGTGGAGGGGGAAAGGAGAGGTGACTGACACACCTGGGAGCGGACCCGGTATCTGGGCAAAACCATGACACCACACCTCAACATCAATCCTCAGCTAAGTGCCACTCCTTTTTGTTCCAGCAGCATGAGAAAGCTCCTGCCCAGCTCCCCTCTGCCTGATGAACCCTGGGCCCATGGACATCACCCCAAAATCCCAGCCCCAGAGGATTTTGCCTCCTCACACCAGAACCAGCAAGGGCTCGTGAGCTCCGGCCCACCATTTACCCCAATCCGCGCGTGCAGAAGATGCGGCCTTGACACCCACATCAGACAGCCCTGCCTATAAATCATATTTTGCCCAGATTTAGAGGTTGTAGAAAGAGCAAATTATGAGAAATAGCTATCAGAAAGTGACACGGCTC
>NDFG01001788.1:0-83996 GCA_002167245.1 Sporophila hypoxantha
GTGTTCGAACCTGAGTGACCCCCCTCTCCTCTGTCACCTGTGTGTCCTTGCTGTGTTTCCTTGAGTGTCCCAGAATACCTTGGAAGAGATTCTCCCCCTGCTCCTGCCTGCATTTGTCAGAAATGGTTCATTTAGACAGCACTCACAAACCAACACTAACTGRTTCCTAGAGKTTATTCTCCCCTCACACGTAGATCTGCTATTTGTGCTGCCATCAAGGCAAACCTCTGTGACCTACCCTCGTGCCTGACAGCCACATTCTGAAAACAGCACAGCTTTTCAACACTTACTTTGCAATGTATTCCCRACAACTCTACTCCCTGCTCTGTAATTCCCTTCCTTGTTACTCCTAGAAGTTGTTTTCCTTCCAAGACACTCACAAYTCTTACTAACCACACAAAGTAATTCTGCAATAGCYAAGTCTCCAGACAAGTTAAATGGGAAGCTTAAGGCCATTAAAGTATAAATTAAACKCTAAGCAGCCATGAAAAATCAAGATATTTGAGAAATATGCAGCAGTAAGGGATAAGCTACTTCTGATCACATACGACATTGTTGGTGGGAGATGGTTCCAAGGAAATTAAAAAAAAAAAGTAGTTTCAGACAGCATGGCACTGGCCGCGGGCAGTACTTGTAGCTGTAACCTTCCCATCTTTCCACACGCCTGGCTCGCAGAGAAAGCCCGTCCCAGACAGGCGCTGGGATAATCGCTGCTGTTTCAGGCGAGCCGCAGTTCCCGGGGCTGTCCGCGGGAGGGCAGCACCGCCAGGGTTAAAATTGTCCATCTGGGGTTTTTACACTCCGCTCCATGCYCTATCCTGGCCCAGCTATTCCACATCTTTCCCGCAGTGCTGGAGGGAGTGCACATGGGAATGAACGCTTCCAGAACACGGCCACGCTTCCTCCTGCCAGCAGACTTACCTTAAACTTCCGAYGCAACTGCTCTATCACTTGTCTGCTCCTCATCTGGCTGTTGATTCTTATTTTGGTTTCTGACCCAAAAGCCCGAGTGAAAACTGATGTCTGGGAACAAGAACAGCCACACCACACCCTGAGCCTGAGGCACACCTCACTGGGCACGGCTCCCTGTCCCTAAAGTGACAAAACCAAGCCTAAAATTTCCTACCTCGTGGTTGTAGAAGTGGCCATTGKTAGAGAACCTGTGAGTTTCTACTTCTGTCCTGGTGATGGTGGGGAGCTTGGTCCTCCTGCGCACGGCCGCGGCATCGCTGCTGCTGCGGGGCAGGGTGGCACAYTCGAGCTCCTGCTCCCTCCTGGACCTGAGAGTGTGACTTTCATAGCATGGATGACCTGGACAGAAGAGAACCACATGTCCTGTGCACCTGTCAGCACCCCCAGAGCAGGGAGGCTCTCAGTGAAGGGCTCCATTTACTGTTTACTATTTATTATTTTTGGGGGTGTGGAGCAGGAAAGGAACAAGGCAGAGGCATACGGTGAAGAATGGGCTGCTGGCAGGGGTTGCAGGGGTTGCAGTTTGCTGATTTGTTTCACTGCCCTGAGACTGCCCACGTGGGGCTGGCTCCACTTAAGTGCCAACAACGAGGGACTTGGAACCCCCCAAAAAACGTACAACTTTGTCTCCGCTTCTGAGGGGCGAAAAAAAAATAGCCTTATTTATTTATTTATTTCAGTACCCTAAAGCAGGCCAAAAGAGGCCGGTACCCCCAAGCAGGGYACTCGGTGTCTGTTTCTGAAGCACGAACACTCAGGACGCTCTCTCTGTCCAGGTGTCCGCCTCAGCCGAGCCCCTTTCCGAACCCCRTTCCTCACCTGGGGCGGTCCCGGGGATCCCGGGGTACCGGGGCAGCGGCCGGGGCGGGCCCGGCCCGCGCAGCCCCGCCCCGCGCAGGCGCCGCTGGCCGCGGCCATGGCGGAGAAGGCGCAGAAGAGGTGAGTGAGTCCCGCTCCCGCCGCGATCCCTCCCGGTTCCTCCCCGATCCCCCTGCCACGGCCACCCCGGGACGCGGCGTCCCCTCCCGGTTCGTGGGCAGAGCCCCCGGTGACCGCCCCATCGCTCCCCGCAGCGTGAAGATCGCGCCGGGCGCCGTGGTGTGCGTGGAGAGCGAGATCCGCGGGGACGTGACCATCGGTAAGGGCCCTGTCCCCCGGCRCGGCCCCGTCCGTTCCGCCGGGGCGGGCGCGGGGTGACGCCGGGCTGTCCCCGCAGGGCCCCGGACCGTGATCCACCCCAAGGCCCGCATCATCGCCGAGGCGGGGCCTATCGTCATCGGAGAGGGGAACCTGATCGAGGAGCAGGCGCTCATCATCAACGGGTCCGTGCGACACCCTGAGGGGGCTTAAAAAACTTGGGGAGGTAGAGTTTATTAAAAKAAAAATCACCAGACTTCGTGCTTTTGTGTACACGTGTGGCACTATGGCTTGGGGGGAAGCCACAGAGTCACAAGGCRTGTCCAGCCTGGCCTTGGACACTTCCAGGGCTGGGGCAGCCACTCTTTCCTTGGGGAACCTATTCCACTGTCTTACTCCCATCACAGTAAAYATTTTCTTACCTTTACATAACCTAATTTTCTCCTCTTTAAGTCRATGCTCTTTACTCCTTGTTCTGTCACTRCAGTTCCTGACAGAGTCCCTCTCCAGCTTCCTTGAAGGCCCCCTTRAGATACTGGATGCTTGCTAAGTCCCCTTCGGTATCGTTCTCAAACTGACAGAGTAGAAGAATCCTAATCCAAAGCAGTCTCAAAATTCTGACAGTCCAGCTCAGTTGGGTGGGATATCTGTGGCTTCAGTCTGTCCCAAAGTTGAGCTGCCACACAGAGCACTGTCATTGTTTATCTCAGACATGGAAATCTGTTTGTCCTTCCCGCAGGTACCCAGAAAATATAACCCCAGAGAGCGAAGATGTGGAGCCCAAGCCCATGGTCATTGGCACCAACAATGTTTTTGAGGTTGGGTGCTGTATCCTAAGTGCAGTGACAAACCATCTGGCACACTGTGCTTCTGGATCTCTCCACGGGGGGGAGACATCTCTGGGGTTCAGATAGCCCAGGGCTGGGTGGTGCTTTGAAAATGGCATCAGGGTTTTTCACCTGTTGAAAAAAAGCAAAGCCTTTAAAAATTTTACTTAACACAGACCTGTAGATTCCCAAGCGATGAAGGTGGGAGACAACAACGTTATAGAATCCAAAGGTAACTCCGGGCTCGGTGCCTTGGCCCTGCTGTAAATGCTGTGGGGACAGCTCTCACAGGGACTCCTCCCTCTGCTCTCCTGGCAGCGTTTGTAGGCAGGAACGTGATCCTGACGAGCGGCTGCATCATCGGGGCCTGCTGCAACGTGAACACCTACGAGGTGATCCCGGAGAACACCGTCATCTACGGCGCKGACTGCCTGCGCCGCGTGCAGACCGAGCGGCCTCAGGTGTGTGTGTGGGTGTGGGGGGCACGGGGACACGCTGGCTGCCACCTCCTGTCCCCCTCGGCTGTGCCCTCACCTCCCCTGCCCTCCCTTTCCAGCCCCAGACGCTGCAGCTGGATTTCCTGATGAAGATCCTGCCCAACTACCACCACCTGAAGAAGACCATGAAGGCTGCGTCCACCCCTGTCAAGAGCTGAGCACCCACCTRATGTTTCCAGTGCTTGGTCCTGGGAATCACTACACACACCGGGAAGAGTCCGGTCTCCACGTCGCTCATTCCATCAAACCATTTCTTCCTTCTTTGCGTCATTTATTTATCTTCCACCGGGAATCTCAGACCTGCATTGAGTCTGTTGTCTCTCACGCATTAACTCTATTGTTCGTGCTCTGTTTCGGGAATAAAATACCTCCTGTTCCTGTGTCCGAGGGAACCGCAGCCCTTGGACTGTGCGGGGTGCGGTGCCTGGGTCACACAGGCGCTGTCGGGGCGGGGACAGCCTCGGTGCCACCTGTCCCGTCGCGCCGGCAGAGGGCGGTGTGACCCCACGCTCCTCGGGGGTCCCGGCCCCGCATCCCGGATCCACGCGGGCCCCGGGGTGGGGAAGGCTCCACGCACCCGGTGCCATCCTCCACCCCTTCRCCCGGAGGCTGCTCCTGCTCGGGTTCCCTCCCGGAGGACCCAGGGCGGAGCTGAACCTTGTCCACTCGTTCCACTGGAGCCTGGGGACTCACTGTGATTCCCAGCTGTCCCGCCAGAGTCCCCAGATGTTCACAGCTTCCCCTTCTATCGCTGTGTGACACAGTCCAGCGTTGTGTCCCAGCTCAGATGGACATCGATGCAGCAGAAAATCCTGTAGGAAAGAGAGAAAGAGAGGAGAGGATGAGCAACTACCACAGAGGAACCCCAGTTTTGGTGGGATATGGGGTTTTGAGATRGGGGATTTCAAGGCAAGGAAGCAGTGCAATATCTCCTGGAGCAAATTGGATTTTCTCRCCAAGTCCACTTTCATGGGTACAAAAAAATCCAAACCTCCCCTTTTTCCGGTTTGTGATTCCAACCTGGGTTCCAGCGCTGCTGGGGAGCTGCAGCTCTTCCCCAAAGCTGAGTCCAAATAAGGGTTGTGAGGATTGTCCCACCCGCTGTCCAGCCAGAGCCTTTTGTGCAGATGTCTGTGGAGGGGGGAAACAAAGGGAGTTAAACACATCTCTAAATTCTTATTCTATTTCTGCCCTTGCTGAAAACCTACTCCAAAAGCCAGAGGCTCCAGCAGGTTTGGGTGACTACATCAATCCCTGTGCTCTTCCCTCTGGGGTCAGCTGCCCTTGTAGCCAGACACTTCCCACTCCCCSAAATCCATCTGGTGCAGCTCATTCCACCTCCCTCCCGGCTCGAGAGCTTCTGCCCTGTYAATCGCTGCTGCGGGCAGGCTGCAAACCTGTGGGTGGCCGGGCTGTGTCCCCTGGGCAGCCGGCAGGACAGGCGGGAAGGTGCCCCAGGGCTGTTTCGGCTGCTGAGGCGCAGAAAGGCACGCGGTGACCTTAAGCGCTCGTTGGGAAGGAGCCCTGTGTCCCGGGCAGGATGTCCTCGGTGTCACCTCCGGCCCCGGGCACTGTGACCAGGCGGCACCTGGGCTGGACACAGCTGCTGGTCCCCACCCCAGGGTCTCCGTCACGCTGCTACGGGGGGAGCACAGCCCTGCGGGAGCCCTGGGGCTGAGCAGGGCTGGAACGACCCAAACCCGAGCTCTAGAACGAATGCCAGGCTCAGCAAAAGCCCAGCCTAGGCATGAAGCCTAAATGCAGTCCCCGGGCTGGGCAGGGAGGGGTTGAGCCCCCAGATGGGGCTGGTTGGGGTGATGAGCCCCTGCTAGTCCTTCTACTGCCCTCAACCCTACATTGGGTGTCCCCAGCACTGTCCCCTCCTCTGCCCCACAGCCGTGATGCATTCATGTCCCTGGGACAGTGCCCCATATCCCCAGCCTGGTGTTCTGTATCCTTAACCTTATGTCCAGTGTCCCCAGGACTGTGTCTCCTCTGCCCAGCCCTGTCCTAATACCCCAGCCCGTGTCCCATGTCCCTGAGACTGTGTCCCTCTCCCCATTCTTGTTCCCCTTGTCCCCAACCTTGTATCCCCATGTCCCAGACTGCCTTCTATGTCTCCAGTATTGTCCTGTATTCCCAACTCCGTGTCCTGTGGCCCCAGCTTTGTGTCCCCGGCCCTGTGTCCCGCGTTCCCATGGCCCTCCTCCCGTATCCCTGCGCTCCTCCATCCCCCCGCGGCCCGGCCCGGCCCGTCCCCGCCGCTCCGCCGCGCCCCCGCCCCGTCCCTCCCCGGCCGCCCCGCCCCGCCCCGGCCCCCCCGCCGCCGCCGGGACCAGCCCCCAGCGCCGCCCGCCCGGACGCGGCTGCCGCCGGCGGGACGAGGAGCCTGGCCGGTCGCACCATGAGCAGCGTCCCCGCCGACAGGGAGGGCGGCCCCGCCGACACCAGCCTGCCCGAGGAGGAGGTACCGGGGGGACACACACACCGGGGATTTGGGGCGGAGGGGGTCCGGCTTCCCCCTCCCCACCCGCCGTTCCCGGGAGCTGCGCTCCGCGGGTGCCCACGCACCCCCGCGGGATGGGGGGTCCGCGCCGCGGGGCTCCCGCCGGCTCCCGGTACCCGGGGCTGCTGCGGGGGGGACAGGGACGAGCGGCGGGAACGCATCCCCGCTCCCCGGGACGCTTCTGTTCTCCGCCCGCATCCCCCTGGGACTCGCCGCAAGCGCCCCTCCGCCTCGCCGGAGGGAACCTGCGGGCGCGGGGAGCCCCCGCGAGACACGGATCGCCCCGCGGGGCGTGGGGGATAAACCAGGCTCCCCCCGGTCCCGCTGCCGGTGCTGCCGGTGCCCGTGGGTACCGTGCATCCAGCGGCCGCGCATCTCTTTCCCACGGGTCTCACCCCAAAAATGTCCGAAACGCTCCCATCCCCACGGGAGACCAACCCTACACCCTGCCACGGTGAGAGCTGGTTTTCTTCATTCCAGCCGCAAAGTTCCTGGTTTTGCCCGTGACCTTGAGATGGGAATTTGGACTTTGTGAGGGTGAGAGCGGGAAGATTCCGATCTGAGATCGCCTCCTCCTCCTCAGCCTCCACCCGGCTGGGCTGCTCCAGCAGCTCCCTGCTGAGCTCCCTGCTTGGTGGCCAGCGCTGGGATCAATCACCTCAGCTCCACCGCCTGCTGCCGCCTGCCTTCATTTGCTTAATTCCAAAGGTGGCTCTGGCTTCAAACTTCCCAAAGTTTCCTAAAAAACGGGGAGTTCTTTCCCCGGGGGCCTTGCGGGGTGTACGGGAGATGATGCTGCGGCTCTGTTGGGCATGGCAGAGGGTTACACCCATGGAGGCCTGCTGCCTTTTCCAAAAGCATGGAACCGTGCACCGGGCAAAACCAGGGCAGCCTTCGCTCCGCTCCCGCCGGATCCGGAGGGCCCGGGGCTGGCTGGTGCACTGCTGATCCTTGGGGACCCCCTGACCCGGTGATGCCGGACATGGGYAGCACCCGGAGGGGACGGCTGGGAGGCGCCGGGCACACACGAGGTGGGCGATGCCCGCTCCTGCCTGCCAGCCGCGCTGCTCCGGTGCCAAGCAGGTATTTTCCCTGCAGGACTTGTTCCAGCCCAGGCTGGAGGAGCCGGTGCTGTCTTATTTGCTCAAGCGCAGGGAAAGGGTTGTCCAGCTACTGTGTCTCACCTCCCCCCTCCCAGCGCTTGCCTTCAGCCTCCTGCTCCCTCAGAAGAGGAGGGAGAGGTCACTCAGGGCGCTGCCAGGCGGGAAAAGCCCCCACTTCATGCCCGCTCCTCCCTGGCACCCGGGGTGGCTTCCCCGTCACTCTCGCCTGTCCCCCCCCCCCGTGCAGGGGAGCTGTGGGCCAGGGGCTTCCCCACGGAGGAGCCGGAACAATTTGGGAAGGCAGTCACGTCACTTTGGCCAGGCGAGAACGGCATGTGAAAGGCTCGGCGGAGGCCTTATTTGGTAGCAGAGTGGCTGCGGAGAGCCCGGCTCGTGGCCCTCGTCCCCATCCCATGCCAGATCCCTCATCCCGGGGGAGCCGTGCCATGGGGAGGGGACCCCAGGGATGCTTCCCAGGGGGAATGTGCCCAGCGAGTGGATAAAATCTGCCCCCGTGGCCCCTGTGTTGCARCCCCCCGTGCTCCTGCTTCCTTTCCTCCTTAAAGCGCGGGCTCTGGAGGGTTTGGGAGCAAGCTCCAGGCGGGACCGGGACGAGTGTGACCCGCGCCTGATCCCGCCGCTCCTCCGCTCTGTTGCAATCCCCCATCTGCTCCCTTGGCTGCTCACTGCCTTTTCCTCTGCCGCTTCCTCGTTCCAGCCCCGGCAGCTCTGGACTCGCTTTTCCCCAAGGACTGTTCCTCTGCTCCCGTCCTTCACCGGACGTGAGAGAACCGCGATTTTCCAGCAAAGCGGCTCCGGGTGGCGAGGCCGGAGATGTGTGCCGCTCCTCCCGCATCCTCCGGGCGGAGAAGCCGGCATCCCTCGGCCTCAGCCTTGTTTATGTCGGGGAGTTTTGCGGGCTCAAGGCATGCGTACACACAGCCCGGCAATCTAAACCCAGCCGAGGAAGACGCTCCATTAGCCAAGAGACTATTTATGCCAGGACTAATCCCGGCGGGGCGGGAGTGCACCCCGCAGCCGCGGGGGAGGCGGCACCCCGCTTGGCCGGGAATGGGAGGGGAAGCCCGGCCGGCCCGGCTGCACGGCTCGATGGCAGCCCCGTGGCATCGCCGTCCCGCTGCCGCCGGATCCGGTGCCTCCCCGGCGGCGGGCAGTCAGGCGGATCATCGGCTGGTGGAGKATTAAAGCGAGCCTCGCTGGAAGGGGCGCACGCACGGACGGAAGGACGAGGGATGGGAGCTGTGCTGAAGGAGGCGATCAAATGCCTCGTGGATGAATCACCCGGACGCGTCCCGCCTCCCCACGGCCTGTTAACATTTACCGGAGCTGGTCTGGGCAGGGCAGGGCAGGACAGGGGGCCAAGACGGTGCGGGGATCCCTCTGGGACCTCTGGGATCCCTCTGGGCACCYCTGTGTGATGGGGGTCCAAGCCAAGATAATTCCCCCCTGGTGCCTCCTTACCTGCAGGAGACAAACCTGGCTTGTGGCTTCATGTGAGGAAGAGGAGGAGGAGGGCTGCTGGTGCTCCATCACAGACCTCTCCATGCTGGGGTCATCCTTGATCCACGCTCTGGAGACCCCAGTCARCTCCTGGCCCAGATCTTTGCCTCTCCTTGCATGTCCTCAGCCCTAACCTCCACAGARCCTTTCCAGCATCCCTTAAACTGACCCAAGATGAGATGCAGGACTTCAGGGAAATGAGACTGGGATGTGGGATGTAAAGGTGAGAGGGGACAGGCCAGACGTAGGATGGAGATGATTTCCAAGAAAGAGGAGAGTAGCACAGATGAAGAGCAGACTTCCTGCAGGGAAAACAAAAAGCCAGGAGGGGACATATCAGGAGTGAGGCAACATAGGTAGGATCCAGCAGCCCTGGGAAATTTGGGAGCTGTAGGGCGCAGCAGCAGGAGCAGAGGAGTACTGTGGAAAGGGACTTGGAGCAGTCCCATAGCTGCCATCCCCATGGAAGGAAGTCAAGGTGGTCACCTTTGAGCTCCTCCTGGAGCAAACATTGGCACTGCTGACTTTTAAAAAATCTTTGGTTTCACCCCAAATTTCAGGAAGAAGMAGAGATGGAGAAATGCTCCACCAAACAGAAACTGAAAGATGTTCATACAGCAGAACTGAAACACCCAGGCTGTCCAAAAATATGGTGGGGAATCCCATGCTCCAGCGCCCTTTAATCCTTGCTGGAGAGCTGTCAGTCTGGCCCTGTCCCATGACATCCTTGGGAGCAGATGCTGTGCCTGATCCACCTCTCTGAAGGAGTAATTCTTCCCTGTGGAAGAACAGATACGTGCCTGCTGCCTGGCCATTTCTCTGATAAGGCTTTTTTTTTTTCAGGGAAGGATTTTGCCCTAGGAGTGTTTCTGGTAGAGGATGGGGACTGAATCCCTGGGATTTCAGCACAAAAAAACCTGGACTAGCTCCCTGTGGGCCAAAGCTCCCCTTCCATTTAAGGGCAGGAGTAATATTTCTGTCTAGAATCTTTCCCTTGGCAAAAGGGTAGCTGTGCAGCCTGCTGGGATTATCTCCAAGGATGCTCCCTTGCTCTGCCATCCCACCTGCTCGTTACCSAGTAAAAGGATGCTGTTCATGTAGGACCTACTCCAACATCCCTGGGGCTGGGTGCATTTGTGGGGCGCAGATGGGGAGCACCCAGGAGCTCATACCCATCCCCTGCCCTGGGCCCCAAAAACCCTTTTGGGGCTGGAATCCAGCTGGGGGATCCTTTAGAGCCCTTCTCCRTCTCACCACTGTATAATTTTACAGATTCAAACTTGGCCGACCCGCGTTTGAACTTGCAAAGAAAACAAAGTCATTAGAGAAGAGAAGCCCTTCCTCTGTGGGGCTGAATTTTGGAGGGCTCCTTGGGATCTTTCATCTCTGTCTCTCTCCCGTGTGGCTTTGGGGACAAATGGTCTGGCAGGCTTGGGCATGCACGGTTTGGATTTCAGGGATGCAAACTGGCAGTGGGTTCCCCACTCCCTCCAACTGGTCCCTGGTGTTTCCTGAAGCTCCCCAGGGAGAGGAGAGGCAGGAAGCCAGGGATGGCTCCAGGGATGGGGGAGACAGGGGACACCCTGCAGGGATGCTCAGGATGTAAAGCCACCTGGGAAGGTGCATGTGTCTGGAGAGCTGATTCCCTGGGATTCCCTGAACAGCAGCCGTGCTCAGGAGGACCTGTGTGAAAGCCAGTATTTTTCACCCAAGGAAAGGAAAAGGTTTTCTTTAGGTTGAATTTCATGGACACAAGGGGAGATCCTCCAGGTGAATCCCTCCCTAGCCCCTGCCAGGAGAAACTGAGGCAATGTCTCCACTGGGGGATGGGGCAGCATTGAACACTGTGGGATGCTCCATCACTCCCTGGTCCCAGCAGACAGGCAGAAAGCTGGCAGGGGTCCCCAGGAGCTCTGGGGGATGGTCCCAATAGAGGGGACAGGCTAGTAGCCCTGGCTCAGGAAGGGGTGAGGACACCCCTTCTCTGCTGATCTCATCCAGCCTGGATGCTGGTACCTGCAGGGATGATGATGATGATGGTGATGATAATGCTGGCACCCAGGATGGGTATCACCGGGGCTGTTGACACAAGGGCTGTGTGCAAACAGCTGAGTACCTTTTGTTATTTAATAGATATAGGTCAGCCAGAGGTTTTGTTCCACGAAGCAGGAATGTTTGCTGCTCCCAAGCTGGGAGATGGGGGAGATAGCTTATCTGCAAGAGAAAGAAGAAATGTCAGCAAAAGAATAGGCCTGGGCTGGCTGTTTCCCATGTCTCTTTCCCAGGGAATGGGGCAGGCAGGGTGCCTGGCCATAAAAATTAAATAAAATACATGGAGGTTTTCCCATGTAGGGGGAAATGTTAGGATGAGATTTTGGGGATGAGGAGAGAACAGCAGGATCACTTCCCCACACTGCTCTCCCGGTTACAAGCTGGTTGTAAAGCAAAACCATCCCAGGGTTTGCCCATCCTGGAGGAGCCCCACATCCCCCCTCAGGGTGGTGGGAGCAGAATTTCTGCCAAACATCTCAGCTTTGAGGATGCTGCACCACGATAAACATTAGATCCACCCAAAAAGGGTTTAAACCCCTTAAAATGTGACTTTTACAAACCAGGCACAAGCTGTTTAAATCCAGCCCCCTCTAAACCAGGGCTTTTCCTCCAGGAGGAAGAGCTGGTGTTTGCTTCTCCCAGTCCTTAATGAGCTGCTGCAATTAAACTGAGACAATAGGCATTGTCCAGGATCTGCTGGGGATGATGGGAGAAATCCTGTTTGCCAGACCGGGGTAGGAAGGTGCTGGGATTCTGTGAGCTTTTTAACCTGGAGAGGACTGCTGGGGTGAGGACAGGTCCCTGCTACCTCTCCATGGTGCCTTAGCAGCTTCCTCCATGGCCACATGAAGGATGGGGCCACCCCTCCCAATAATTCAGCATCACTCAAGCATGATGCAAAACCAGCACATTGGCTTAAGGCTTTTGTCTGCTCCCCTTGGGCTGGCATTGTCCCTCTGGCTACAGGGAGCGTGGTGTATCCCCAAGTTAGGGACAAGAGAGGGTCCCCAGGAACCTCCTTTCTTCTTTTCCAGGTGAGGACACTCTTTGTCAGCGGGTTGCCTCTGGACATCAAGCCCCGGGAACTTTACCTGCTCTTCAGACCCTTTAAGGTATCACACTGGGGAGGGAAAGGGGGGCTGAAAGCATGGGGTTGGCCTCTGCCCCAGCCCCATGGCCCCAAACCACTTGGAAACCCATCATCCCACCCTCTGGGAATCCACTGAAGTCTAATTCAGTCAGTTTATTCAGTTACTAGTATTTAATTGTGGGGATCTCCACCAAAAACCCTTTTTAATCCTTTCCTTGCAGGGGTACGAAGGGTCGCTCATCAAACTCACCTCCAAGCAGGTAGGAGCTGCTCCACATGGTGTAACCATGCCACCATTCCCTGGGGTGAGGGGCTCTCCTCTGTGCTCCCCAGGAACCTGACTGATGGCTCCTATCCTTCCTCCACAGCCCGTGGGCTTCGTCAGCTTCGACAGCCGCTCCGAGGCGGAGGCAGCCAAGAACGCACTGAACGTGAGTGTGCCTGGCTCAGCCGCTCCATTGTTCCATTTTCCCCTTGTTTCCCTGTCCCCAGGACTCTCTGAATTCCTCCATCCCTAGGATGTGCACCTCCCATGCCAGCCAGCCCCATGGCATCCCAATCCCTCCAGACAATCTTGTTTCTCAGCTGCATCCTCCCTCCTGGGGGGCTGTGTCACTCTCACCTTTCTCAGGGCCATCCAGGAGGACTTGAACACTCACGACCTGAGCCTTAGATGCAAGTCCCACACCTGTTTATTCAGCAGGAAAAATCCCAGCTAAGTCTGCAAAAGAAAAAAACAAATTTCACTTTCTTTTAGCAACTTGTGAAGTTACCTGAAAATAATCACAGGCAGAACTGTGTGGAGCTGGTTCTCCAATTCCTCCCCAGCTCTCCCTGTGTTTTGGTTCGAGGTTGTTTTTTTCCTTCTCTTCATTTTCAACGTAAAACTTTTTTTTTTTTTTGGCTCCACTAATCCCTCTGGATAAGAGCTCGGCCTTGCGGGATGCCGACTGCCAAATATGGTGCCGATGCTAAAGATGCCGGAGGAATGTGAGCTGCCTCGGGGCCCGGCAAATTAGCTCATTTCAGGGCTGCAAGCTGCAAAAAACCCATAAATAACGGGGAGTTATTTTTGCTGCGGGGCCGGCACGCGGCGGTGCTCGCCCACCCGCTGTGCCTCCTTCCCTCCTTCCCTCCTTCCCTCCCTTCCACAGGGCATCCGCTTCGACCCCGAGATCCCCCAGACGCTGCGGCTGGAGTTTGCCAAGGCCAACACCAAGATGGCCAAGAACAAGCTGGTGGGCACCCCAAATCCCAGCACCCCTCTCCCCACTGCTGTACCTCAGTTCATCACCCGGGAGCCCTGTGAGTACCCCCTGAACTGCCAGCAGGGCTCGGGCTGGCAGGCACCAGGGATATTGGAACTGGAAGGAGGGGGGACACCGTGAGGGGGTGGCCAAGGGGAATACCAGGTCCCACTGGGAGAGTTGGTACCTGCTTGCTACGTGGTGGCACGTGCTGGGGGTTCCCAAAGGAGAGGACATGGCACAGGTGACAGCCAGCAGGGTGAGGTCTCAGGAGAGACCTTGGCAATGCCCTGCTGTGAGCACGCCATGCCCGCTGCTGCTTCTGGAAGAGCTTCTGTCATGCAGACTCTGGCTCCTCACCCTGCTGTTGCACACAGGCATGAGCTGCACACTCTCCTCTGCTGAATCCCTGGTTTTACTAAACCACTTGGAGACAAGGAGCCCAGCCCCAGCTCTCTGAGTGACACCCCCAACCCCATAGCATTGCTCACCTTGTGTTATCCCAGCGGGAGAATGCCGTGTTAGCTTTGTGAGTCAGCTCTCAGTGGTGACATCTCAGAGTTTTCCAGGGGCAGCTCTGCTCCTGCATCAAGGGGAGAAGGAAGAATGCAGCGAGGGTCACAGCCCTCTGGTCACCATTAACTCTCCCTCTTCTTCTCTTGCAGATGAGCTCACAGTGCCTGCACTTTACCCCAGTAGCCCTGAAGTGTGGGGGCCGTACCCTCTGTACCCAGCGGAATTAGCACCTGCTCTACCTCCTCCTGCTTTCACCTACCCTGCTTCACTGCACGCCCAGGTAATTCCAACCATCCACCTCCACTGCTCACCCTCCCTCCTGCCCTGGCCCCCCTTCCCCTCGGTACTCACTGCACCAGTAACTCTGCCCGGCTCACAGGCACTCACTCCCCGCTCCCCGAGAGTTAGGGAAGGCTCCCAAATGGAGCAGAACGCTGGCAGGGGTCCTGTCTTTCCCCAGACTCCTCTCTCTGCCTTCCTACTTCCACTGGTACCTGTGGTAGGGCAAGTGGTGAGGGAGGAGGGAGGGCTGGGGATGCTCCCAGGGTCTGGACCGTGCCCATCGCTCCTGGCACCGAACCATCCGGCTGCCAGTGTGAGAGGGGGGCTCCAGAACCCCTGGCTGCCCCTGCAGCATGGCTGGGATGCTGTTCATGGATGTGCTGCTCATGGGGTGTGAAGGCAAGCAGCTCTCACGGGGAGGAGAGGGAATTGAAGCACAAATGGAGGGTCCATCTTTTATTGACGAGGAGCTGCCTCGTCACAAGCGCTTTCTGCCGGCTGCTGCTGGCCCCCGATGGCAGCGTGGGCTGTTAAAAATTAACCATCCGCCTGGGAGAGGAGCAGGGGGAAAGAGGAGGAGAGGTGGAAATGGCAGAGGAAGAGGATTTCTTTGCAGTGCCAGCCTTGCAGCATCATGGGGATGCTGGCAAAGGACCCCTGCCACAAGGGGGAAAGGGCAGCTACCTCCTCAGCATCCATGCTGGGCAGCACCCTGGCTTTTGCTCCTTGCTGCCAGCTCCAGCTCAGTGATGAACAGGAGGTAACAAGTACATGGAAATAGATTTGCCAGAAAAACTGCATCCAAAAGGCTTTTGGCCTTGGCCCACCAGGATTGAGCCAGGTTATCCAGAGCCACCATCACTGAGAGCTGGAGCAGCCAGGGACTGGTTTGAGCAGAAGGGTGAGAAAAAGTGCTCAGTGTGCAAACCATGTGCAGCCTTTGGATAAAACTCCAGCTTTCTGGGCCCTGCTGTTCATAGGAAGAGCGTTGGTAAATATTATTGCAGCTACGTAGTTGCCTTGTCAAATAACTGCTAACAGGCAGCACCTGCCCTGCTCAGGGAAGTGCACAGCCAAGGAAACAGGCATACAGAAGCTCTGAGGGTCCCTTGGGAAAACCCAGGCTGAGACCTGATGTTAGACAGAAGCAATATTACCTGATGTGAAATATCAGCCTGCTGGGGAGGGTGCTGGTGGCACCTTCCCATCCTCCTGTGCAGTTGCTGGGGTTGTGGCTTTGCTGGGTGGGGGCTGGAGACTGGTGCCACCATCCAAACTGGAGCTGCTTCACTGGATCCTGCAGACAGCAGCGGGACCGGGAACTGCAGGACGGACGGTGGGGCTGGCTTGGAGTTATCTGGCAGAGCACTGAGTGCCTGCATGCCAAATTTTGGCATCTGATGTTTTCCGCCCTGTTTCAAGCGGGCTTTGCAGGAGCTGAGAAAGATGAGCTCACTCCTGCTCAGTGGGACCTCAGATGGAGCTGCTGTCCCAGCTCCATCCTGCTGGAAGCAGCCATGCCAGGGACTGTGCTCAGCCTCAGTGTTACTGTTGGAATTGGAACTGGGATGGCTGTACTGCTGTTCCAACCTCCCTCTGCCCTGTGCCTGGGAAAAGCTGGGAAAAGCCAGGAAAAGGGAGTCCAGCCACAGCCTGATATTGCCAGGGTGGGCAGCCAGCCCCTCCCTCTCACCTTGTGTCCCCCTTGCCTTGGCAGATGCGCTGGCTCCCTCCCTCCGAGGCTGGTTCTCAGGGCTGGAAGTCCCGTCAGTTCTGCTGAATGCCGGGTGAGTGCTGCTGTCCCATCCTCCTGGGCCACCTCCACCTCTGCCCTGAGCTTCCCCACTGTGACTCCCAGGCTCTCCAGCAGCTCAGGGTGGGTGGCCACTTTCCAGCAGACACCCCAAGTCCAGTTGTTCTCCTTGTCCCCAGAAAGGGATGTCTGTGCCACCAATTCACTTTCCCACGTGTCCCGGGGCAGGAGGGAAAGGCACCATGCCAGAGGCGGGTGTTGTGATGGAAAAGGCAGCCCTGACACCATCACCTCATTAAACCTTAAGGAAAGCTATCCAGGCAGCCTGGGGTGGTGGGGCAAAACAAGAAGCACAGCCTTACCAAGCACCCAGCTGCCCAGCAGGAGGGAGGGARGATCCCATTCCATCTGGGACCTCTTCAGATGGAAAAAGCTTTGCAAGATACGCTCTGCAAATAACTTTGGCCTTTGTGGATAAATAAACAAAGGGGACTCACATAGAAGGGGGAAAAGAGCCTTGGTGGACACTGAGCACTGCTTGCCCTGCAATCCCAGCCTGCCTGGACCATCCTAGCCAGGAACAATCCCTGCTGGGAAGCCTCCTGCTTCCACACCCCGCTGTGGAGAAATGCCGGTGGATCCAAAGCTCTGGCATCAGCTGCCCATGCTCACATGTGACTGCTCTGCCCATCTGCCTGGCATCTGCAGCCCTGGAGGTCACTCAGCTGGGAGGGCACGAGGCCCAGCCCTGGCTGCAGCTGGCCTTAGACTTGGATCCATAAAGAATTCACTGGCTATTTTAGGCCCAGCAGATAAAAATAGGGAGTAGCGAGGCTTTGGGAACCAATGGTTCTTCCAAAATATGCAACATGCCAATGTTTCCAGATAAAATGTGAGCAGAGATGCTTTTGGGAAGGGGAGATGAGCAAATCCCTTGAAACAGGTCCACCAGCCCAAGAGCCACAGTGGGTGGTGAGGATGGAGGGTCAGGGACCTCCTGTTTCCCTTCCAGGCTCCTCCAGCTGGGAAGGGCACAGAGGGTTTGGCTGAGGGCCTGGCTCTCCTGCCTGCATCTGTCTGGATTTGCTGCCTGGAGCCCATCATGGCAGGGCTAATCCCACAATCAGTTAGGTTGGAAAAGACATCTGAGACCACCAAGTGCTGTCTTTGGCCCAATAAGCTGCAAGCTGTCCCCTTGGGAAGTGCCAGCTGTGGTCCCTGTGAAATCACCCCTGCCCACAGCACACTGACCTCAGTCCCCAGTGCCAGCGTCTCTCACTCTCTGCCGTGTCCTCCCACAGGTCTCAGGTGCTGTCTCTTATACACATCTAGATGTGTATAAGAGACAGCACTGACCTCAGTCCCCAGTGCCAGCGTCTCTCACTCTCTGCCGTGTCCTCCCACAGGTCTCAGGTGTGTGATGGTGGCCTACAGTCAGTCTTGTGGGTATTAATGGAGTCTTCCAAGGTGGCTACTGGGTTGGTGTGCTCTCCACAGGACCTCAGTGTGCTGGTAAGGATGCCACCCTGCGGGCTTGGCTGCTTCGGGAAGGGGGCAGAGGAGTGAGGAAGTCATCACAATGTCCCTGAGGAACAGGCCCTGAGGTTGGCAGGGCCCTGGGGCTGCTCCAGCTACTGCCCTGCAGAGCCATGGCTCTGCCATTCCCCTGGATGGCTGTTATCTGGGGTGAGAGTTTCCACAGCCAAGGAATGCCTCTCATTACCCTGCTAATCTCATCTCCCTCCTTGCTTCCTGCCTTGGATCAACAGAGGCCGAATTCCTCTTAACTGCAAAACTCTCACTTAACTCCCGGCTTCCCTCTTCCAGCCCCAGGGACTGCAGCCAGCAGGAGGAACAAAGTGGGATCAGTGGGGTTCTTTGTGCCAGGGATGCTACGGTCTCTCCCTGCAGGCAGGTCCCACCTTGCCCTTTCCCTGCTAAACAACTGTCCTGAGAGCAAGGTCCTGACACAAAATTTCCAAAACAAGCCTCCCTCTCCCCCCTACCTTGCTTCCTTCCTTCCACGAAGGAAGAGAGATTAACCACAGCCCTTTTTCCTCCATCACAGCTGCTCTTTTTTTTTTAACACCTCTCTTTGTTGTTTCAGGCTTGAAAAAAAACCTCACACAAGTTTGGATTCCTCCAAGACTTTCCCACAGCCTCTATCACACATCTGCTCTCCTAGAAGAAAAAAGAAAAACATACCTAGTAATAATATTTTCCTCTTTTACACTGTATATTTGTAAGGAAGAGTGTGTTACTCCCGAAAGCATGGTTTGACAGGCATTGTTGTAGTGTTTGAAAAGCCTTTTCAAATGGAACCATAGGAAAGCAGACTACAAAAAAAGAAAAAAAAAAAAAGAAAAAAAAAAAAGAAAAAAAGAAAGTAAAAGGAAAAAAACCAAAACAAGAACAAGTATTTTTGTACCAAAGCTCCTCAAGAGGACAATCCTACACCGGGTCGGACCACAGGCTTTGTGCTTGACTTTTGAGTTGTGTAAAGAAGAGTCTTATTATCCCCTGGCCCTGGCAGCTGCATGTGGAAGGCACGATGTTCACAAGCGTGAGGATTTGACACACACGATGCAGGTTTGCAGGAACTGTGCTCCCCTGGCACAGGAACTGTGCTCTGGCTGTGTTGCCAAGGCGTCTGCAGACACTACAGTATTACTGTTCTCTTCCCAGTTGCACCAAATGACCAGCAGGCAGGGTGACCAGGAACTCCCTTCCCATGTTTTTATTACCTTGGGGCTGTGTTCATAGCTGCTGTGCAAAGCTTCTGTGGGGTACAACAGCTCGGATCAGGGATGGGCAGGCAGCCCACACACACAGCAAGGTGACAATTTGCCTCCTCCTCCTCCTCCTCCTGCTGCCATGACTGCTCCAAGCTGTTACAGGCAARGTAAACTGCTGTATGAAAAACCACACCAACAAATCCTTGGTTTGCCAGCTCCCTCCAGGTTGGACATGAGTCCTGAGGGGCTCCCCGTTATCCTGAAGCACTGGCCTGGCCTGTGGTTTGAGTGCCGACGTTACGCTGGTCCAGCTGCTCCCTGCGTGGCATTCCCATGTTTCCATGTGCAAAGATGAGAAGGGAGGCTGCCAACATCCTTTACAGAGATAGAGTACTAGCAGAGAGACTGCTTGACACACCAGTTCTCCTTGCTCCAGGAGGAATTTGGAAAAAGAAGAGAGCAAACTGACCCAAAAGCTCTATCAGTTTCCGTTTCTTCCAAAGGGAGGTGCAGAACTTCTCCTTCCATTGCGTTTCCCTCATCTCCATTCCAACTGCAGGGAACACTGAGCTCAGCTGCTGCCCAGGCCTCACTGTAGCCGGTTTTTCCCAGCTGTTCGTGGCCTCGTTAAACATCATCACCTTTTCCTTTCTCCTTCCCCTTGTCCTGTGGGTGGGTCACAATAAGATGGTTGASATTCTGGCGGTCAGGGTGGGACAGGGGGAGGAAAAAATGGGGTTTTTCACCATCAGAAACTGTCCCGTTGGGGTCTTCTGTAAAAAATGGGCCTGATAAAAGTGATGTGAGAAGAAATCAAATCCAAGACAAACCTCAGAGCGGCTCCAAAAGGAACGATACCAGCGTTCCCAAGCGACGGACTAACTCTTTTAGCAAACTATTTCCTGTACTTTGTCTCGTGGAGAGGAGAGAAGCTTCCACATTGTCTACTCTGCTTTTGGAAATACGTTTAAAGGTACTTTTCTATTGTAATTTTTTAAAAATAAAACCGGTGATTATTATAAGTTACACGCAGAGCGTCGCCGTGTGCTGTGTATCCGGCTGGGAACAGGGAGAAGGATCCCAGCACACCCCTCAGGGCCTTGGCAAACATCAGCCTCTTTCCTCCCTCGGGGGCAGCTGAAAGCACTGTCAGGCTCCTGGGTGATTTTTCAGGGTAGATGCCATCGTCCTGTTTGGCTCTCTTGGATCTCTAGGAAAGCTCCAAAATCCAGGCTGGAAGGATCAGCAGGCTTTAAAGAAATGACTCCAAGTTTACAAAGATGTTATCAGTTAGTTTTAAACCTACTAATCTTGGCACGGAGCACAGGAGCTGGGATGCAATTTTCCATGAGCTCAGCCTCGGCTGAGGCAAACGTAACCTAGAGACCAAGGGCCAGATTAGCTCTGTATTTTTTTTAACACACTGGGAATTCTGAAAAACTCCAGTTTGTAAGCCCAACCTAGAAATTCCTCCTCCTTTCTTTGCTCTGCTCCCACCCTGACAAATGTGACCAGCATCCCCAGGAGCTTCAGCCAACACACCAGGCTTCAAAAACAAAGTGCCAGGAGCAAGCTCCAGCTTAGCAAAGGCAGCCTGGCAAACGGGGTGTAAAGCACAGGATTAAAAAAGCTACAAGCTCCAGGGCGGAAGGAAGAGGCATGGCAGTTATTTGAAACTCCTGGCTGGCAGGGATGAGTTAAACCCTTAATGTTGGATGTTAATCCCGCTGTGGCCACCGAGAGTCACAGCTTTCACAGCTTTCCTTCCGAGCTGCATCCAGAGGAGAGGTTTGTTGGCAGGCACAGGGGAGGAAGGGAAGGGAGCCACAACACTGCTGCTCAGCCCAAGAGCTGCTCTGAGCAGCAGCAACTGGCCAAAACCTCTGTCCCAGGCACCACTTTGAGAGACACACAGATGTTTTTGGGAGCGGATTCAGCAGCAAACATCCTGCAGCTAAGAGAGCTGTGTAACATGCACACATCCTGGACTTTGCCTGGGCATTGCATCTGCTCCCAGATCTGCCCTCTGAAAGGAAGTGGGGCCTTGCCCAAAATATTTAACCTCTTGAACCATATTTTTTTTCTAATTTCCCCCAAAAGCCAGCCTGTTTTTGTCTCTGTGCTGATGAGCATTGCCCTCATCAGCAAGGGGCGGGAGCAGGCTGCTGCTCGCCTGGTGTCCCCTTTGCCCGCAGTGACCTTTCCCCCTGCGGCCGGCCGGGAGAACATTCCTTCCCTGTGACCACTGGGGCACTTACAGGAAGGCCCAAGCTGCTGGCTGACACCGGAGAATTGCAAAACGGGATCAGGGACTCCCATGCCACAGCTGCCATCTGATACCAGGGAAAAGTCCTGGGGGATACGAACAGGCAGAGCTGGAAAAACCAAAGCGAGATTTTGCACTCTCATTGTTTCTGTTTTCCCAAGTCTGTTTGTTCCCATCCCCCTAGCATAAGGCTAAGCTCAGGGAGGGGGGATGCAGGCAGCTCCTTCCTGTGCATCCCTGCACAGGGGCTGGCTGACCAGCAGCAGGCTGGAAGCAGCTGCAAAGGCAGGGAACAGCTTGGCAGGGCCTAGAGAGAAAACACAGCYCTGATTCCCCACCTCAGATGGACACAAGTGAACAGCAGAGAAATGGGAACAAGATGGGAGAGGGAGAGCCACATCTCAGAGGATTTGGGTGGATGGTCAGGCAGCAGCAGAAGGGACAGGGGTCCTGCCACAGGAATGGAGATGCACCAGCCAGGCCAGGGAGAACAAAGGGCAGACAGAGCTGGCGCCGAGGCCGGCAGCACCCGCAGCCCGGATGGGGCAGGGAGGAGGAGCAAGCCCAGCGCCGCTCCTGGGAGAGGGGGAGAAGCAATAACAAGGCTGGGAGAGGAGAGATGTGAGAGCACCAGGGCTTGGCCAGGCAGCTTTAAAGGCTGAGACACAGGCTGTGAGGGAAGCCAGTGGCTGAGAGCAATGAGATGGGTGGCTTTGTGAGGATAGCTGGGGCCTGGCACAGCACTCAGCACYGATTTGTTCCACGATTCCTGAAGGGGAAACCGAGAGGTGTCACCCTGCAAAGGTCACTGCACTGCCTGAGAGCTGCCAGGCAAGGCTCTGTTCTCCCTGCTGGCACAAAACAAAGGACATTCCAACCCAGGGGCATGAGCTGGGTGCTGCAGATGTGATCGGCCCTGAAAGCCAGGCTCCAGTCTACACCTGAACACCGCTACCTGCCTCACTCAGGGTACAAACCAAGATGACAACGGGGCTTGAAAAAGCAAAGCTGAGAAATACCATTAGCAGGTCCCTGAAATGCTGTCTCTAAAACACTGGGAAGTCAACCATTAGCAGAGTCTGGACTTCATCTCTGCAGTCTCCATAATTAATAACCAGCTCAGGAGGGAATAGAGAACACAACCAAACCGATGGAGGCAGGAAGAAATCACACAAGTACTTCAGGCCTTGGATGCAAGCCCAGAAGTGCAGGTATATAGTKAAAAAATTAACTTAATGGCAGGACAAGCTCCTGTCTTAACCATCCTTTTCCCCTGCTGTGCTTGTACTCTGCACAATGTCCAACCCACGAGGCTGGAGCTGTTCGACACGTGAATCCCAGCCACAGAAGCACTGATGGGTTTTCAGAGTCATGGCTGTTTTTCCTGGGTTGTTGAGTAACACAGAGGCCACTGCAAGCCAAAGCAGTAGAAAGCAAGCTGGAAGAAACAACACCTGCTCTTACAGCACGCCAGGAGGCACCAAAGGAACCAGGGCTCGGAGCCACAGGTGGGTACAAGGGGCTGCAGGAGGTCTCTGATCCAACCTCCCTCTCACAACAGGACTGTTGCCACCAAGAGGCCTGGGCAGCCTGGTCTTGTCTAGGCAATTCTTGAACCCTCCATGGATGGAGACATCTCCCCACCAGCTGTTTTCCTCCTAATATCCAAGCTAAACTTCCCACATTCCCCTATTATGTCATCTGCCATAGCTGCCAAAAGCATTTGACCACATCATCCTCCTTACTGCCCTTCACATTGCTGTACCTTGTGATCAGATACACCCTCAGCCACCTGCCCAACACATTCAGCAGTCCCAGCTCCCCACAACTCCTCCGAGGCCCTCTGCCCCCAGCCCTGATCAGCCTGGGAGCTCCAACCAGCATCCCTGGGGATGGAGGGGTGACTGAATAGAGGGGGAGGCCTAAACTGGACACAGTGCCCATATGGGAGCTCCCTGGTGCTGAGCAGAGAGCAACTGCTTCCCTTGCTCTGCAGGCCCTTGCTGGAGCGGTGAAGGCTGCGGTCACCTCATTTGGGAAGGGAACAGCTCAGCTATGCAAGGCCAGGGAGCCCTGCTGTGRCCAGGCAAGCCCTCTCTTCTGGGCACATGCCAATCTTCCTGATCTGCATGGCAGGGATGTGTCCAGAGAGCCTGAGCAGGGCTGACAACACTGACATGGTCAGGACACACCCACAGAGCCAAAGGACAGACCTGAGGAACAGTGCCAGAGCAGACCCTCCCTCCCCTGGGAAGAGATAAAATCCCAGAGCACCTCCTTTGCCATATCCCTGACTTTGCCAGCAGAAGGAAGCCAGCACCAGCAGGCTGAGATCCAAGCTCTCCTCTCCCTGATGGCTGCCACTGGTTAGCCTTGCCATTTTAAACCAGCCAGCACTGAGCACTGGCTCTCCTGGCCATCCTTCCCCCAGAAGCAGGAGCTGCCAGAGGCCCCCGAGGCAGTAACACACAAAGGAATTTGGGCCCGGTACATTAGCAACGAGCTGAAAGTGAGCAACAAAGCTGGAAATAATGAGATGTCAGCACCACGGCTGCTTCTGGTAATCTACAAAGGCAGCCCCTCCCCATCAGCAGGTAGCGGGAGCAGCGGCTCTCCCTGGTGGCCCGGCACCGCCCACCCGTGCTCATCGGAAGTGACAGCCCTGGCTGGCTGCAGCCACGTGCAGGGCCTCCCTACCCTTCCAAGGGCTCCCTGGCCTCGCTCTCCTCCGCTCCCTAAAAGCCTGGAGTGATCATGATGAATTATAGATGAGCTCTCGTACACATCGCCTCATGTCAGTTTTCTCATTCAACCATACGCCATCCTGCTGCTTTCCATCCCCTTCCAGAATGATCTTCATAAGGGAGGAGGAGGAGGTGGAATAACTCTGCAGTCAGAGCAACTTTTAGGAGAGAAGTTAGTCAGTAGAGATCTATGTGACACACCTGGGCTACTCAACTTGTCTCTTAAAAAAGGAAAACTTTGTTGGGATCAACCCACTAAATCCTGGAGCTGAGGAACACAATGTCCTTGCTGGACAGGAGCCTCAGGAGAGTGGAAGAGGCAGGGACGGGTATAGACAGCATTGAGATGGGTTTACCAAAGAACCTTCCTGAAATGCACGAGACCAAGGTGCCTGCCACAACCCACTTCCATCTGAAATACTCTGTTCTGTATTCTCAGCCCAAGTGCCTTCATCTTCCTGGTTTGCAGCACATGCTTCCAGGGAAGGAGGAGAAAAGTGGGATAATGGCCCAGGGCTGCCAGGGCAGGGCAACACATGATGCCTCTCAGCAGCCCTCTGCAATGCCAGCCTGAGCGAAGAAAGGCTTTGCCAAAGTAAGCAAGCTGAGGGCATGGTGGTTTTGGCCACTGGGAGAGTCATTCTGCCACACACAAAACACAAGAGAACATGCTGGAGAAATATGAAGGAGGTTTAAGTTTTTAACACTCAACTTCAGCAAAAAGCCTGATCAGGATATAATGCTGTGAAGAGACTGAAGTGGACTGCAATGGTACTAAAATGGTTTCAGCAAACAGACTCACGCTCATGTAGTCTGAGATGTTTTCTAGTTCCACCATCTGATTTTTAAGAGGTCTTCAGAAAAAAAAGGAACACTGGGAGCATCTTTGGGAAACAAAATCCAGCTCCTGAAGTCTACAGAAAAGAGAGGAGCTCATGTTTCTCTTCTTTTTGACAGGCTTAGAAAACTGGTCTGGTCATCCTGGAGAAGAGGAGGTTGGAAGGAGACTTCACAGCCCCTTCCAATACCTGGAGGGCCACAGAGGGAAGGAAGCCAGAGAGGGACCCTTTATCAGGGARTGTAGTGACAGGACAAGGGAGAATGGGTACAAATTGAAAGAGGGGAAATTTAGCTTAGATATATGGAAGAAAGACTTCCCTGTGAGGGTGCTGTGGCCCTGGCACAGATTACCCAGAGCTGTGGTTGCCCCACCCCTCGAAGTGTCTAAGGCTGGCTTGGAGTGCGTTTGGAGCAACCTGGTCTAGTGGAAGGTGTCCCTGCCCATGGTAGGGGTTGGAATGGGATGGGGTTAAAGATCCCCTCCAACTCAAACCAGCTTGGGACTCTACAATTCTGTGCTGTCTGAACTTGTTTTCTCCACCACTGCTTTCTATAGTCCATGCCACCACTAACAGGCCAACATGAGCTCCCCTTCAGCTGTTTTTCAGATTTTATCCTAACAAGCTATAAAACTTATTTATGCCCTTTCTGCTACTATTGCAGASGAGAAGGCATCCACCAGTGAGGCAAAGCATCTAATTCAGTCTTTCCAACTGGACACCACCTGGACCCTTTTGTTCTTTTGAACACTGGAGCCTGACAAGGCCAGTGCAGCACACAGAGCTCACAGTCACTTTCCCTTTCCTGCTCTCCTGTTTTTTTGACCTAACCTATTTTTAATCTTTCAAAGTAGCTGGAGGCGTTTTCTTTAGACTCACACTCTATTATCCCAATCACTTGAGCAGAGAAACAAAGCAGGTAGCCTACCTTGCAGCCAGCTTTGGTTCACAGAGAAAGGGCAGTGTTATGTAAGATAAATGGGAAGTTACTCCATGAGACTCCCCAGAGGCAGGAAAAGCAACTCAGAGCTCTGCTGTTGTCCAAACACCACCACCAAAAAAACCACTGCCCAAAAACGCAGCAGATGGAAGGGAATCTTTTTTACCTTGAGTGAAGATGACAGAAGAGAGGTGAACAGTTTTGCAAGTGTGCTGCAGGTACTCAAAGCAGAGCTGTAATGCAAAACTAAAAAGCACCAAAAGGAATTGTTTGTGCTGACCTGGAAGATACAGGAAAGAAAAGAGGTTCAAAACCATCTGGAGCAGCACACTTTTATATATATATATATATATTTAAAAAGCATGAAATATATATATATAAAAATAATAGAAGAAACCTCCTAACAGCATTTGGCAGCTCCTTAACCAGGGCTGACATGTGCAAGGCTGGGAGCACTGCCTGTTTCTCAGAAGAGCAGCCTTTCAAAGCAGGAGGATAAACGCTGCACTTACAGAAGCACATTTCCCCAAGCTGACAGAACTTGTTCAGTGCCACAGCAACAAAGCCTCATTCTTCATCTGCTCACGTGGCTGCATCCGATGGCCTCTGCTCCGAGCAAGACAGCAGCCTGAGCTCAGGCAGCAYRGATGTGCCCTCGGTGGGGAGCTGCAGGCACCTCTTTTATCTCTGATCCTAACCCTGGAAGAACACAGGAACAGCTCCTCTCCTGCAGGGCCGTGCAAACAGGATCAGCATTGACCGGCTCTGCTTCGGAACACAACAATAAGTTATGGAGAGGACACGGTTTGGCCATGGTCCATGTAAGGCTGTGCTGCACACAACACCAGGCATCGACAGGCAGCTTGCATTTAAGGTGGTTCCTCCCCTCTCCCCAGCCATCTTTAAAGAGATGACAGTGTTAGCCTAGTACAGTAACTCACTGAGAGGATAAAAATATAGCAAAGATTCCTTTACCTCCACAAAAAGGAAAATGCAACAAGGACAAAAGTTGCCGATTCTCTCATTCTTTAAGGAAGCAACACTGGAAACCTGCATTGTAAATTTATTACTTAAAAGAAAAAAKCACTTCAGTATTACACCGTCGTTTTATTTCCCTCCTGTGCACAGAGCAGAAGGTGCAACAAACACACTTGTACCCACAACAGTGAGGAGACATCGCCGAGGGCAATTCCTAATTACCATTAGGAAGCTCTGGCTGCATCCCATCCCACAGCCTGCTGGGATTTTGGGAGCGGGGTTTTCTGAGTTTGAGTCTCAGGTATCACCGCCTTTCAGTAAAGCTCAGTCCCTTGGAAAGGAAGAAGCATATAAACCGTGGGTGTATRTGACTGTGAAAGAAACTTTGCCTGCAGTGATTTTAGGAAAAGGTTTTCCTGAAACAGGTAAAACAAATGCTGTATTCAATCCCACTAGAAAGCCCCTTGTAAGTAATTCCAGGTAAATACCCACTAAGCAATGTAAAAGCAGAGTTAAGCACTGAGCAGGAATTCCTGCATTACATGCTGAGCACCATTTATGACCCTATGCCAACAGGCAACTAGTGAGAACCTCTTACTCAAAGACACGTTTCCCATTAGCTAATTAAATTAACCTCTAAATTTAGTAGCTCATACTTGCTCTTAAACTGACCTGTTTCACCTCTGGCACTTGCTGGGGTGGGGGAAACACATCACATTATTATATACAGTCAGTCCTTGTGTGAGCAGACACCGAGCCCCAGCAGCAGAAAGCCCGTCTAGAAACACGCATTTGCTCCAGAATTCAAGCGCTCACTGCTTGCCAGGAACCACATCAGAGTAATCTTTTAATACTCCAACCAAGTGGTCATTGTGAGTCTTAAACCGGCGTTTCTTCTGAGAAGCAGGTTTCTTCCTCCTCTGAATGGGAGCCTGCAAGAAGAAACAAACAGCACTCAGAAGTTCTGTGACATCTGACCTGATGTGTGACACCTTGCTGGTCACCACTGCTGAGAAAGAGCTCTGCCAGAAGCAGGGGTGGGCAGGGAAGGGAAGTTCTGGCTTGTGGAGAAGCAACAGSATCCAATTCCAATGCAGGCAGGGAGATGACCCTGGGGACAGAGCAGAGCCATGGTATCCCAGGCACAGTATTTAAGTTGGCATTCTTAAGTGCAGCTACAGAAGCAGGTACATGTCCCACAGTCCTGTCCACAATCCCATCAGGACTTAAATCTCTTCAGCCGAAAAGTCAACACCCCCCCCCCACCTTCCTCCCAAAATACTACTACTCTTGATGCATTGTAGAGCTTCAAGCAGAATCTTCCACTGTGGAGCTCACGGGGATTCCTGGAGTTTGCCCTTCTTTGACGCTGCTCAGATTAATTACACCAGCTCTAACAAGTCATAAAAATCACTGACTGCTGGCTGCAGCACTTGGTTTTTCCAGTTTTTAACACTGGCCACGCTCCCCCAAGCTCCACAAAGCTGCACATAGGCTCACCAACACGTTTTGGAATTAACGCTGAGGGATCAGGAAGGGAGGGATTTCCTAGGAAGATCTATAATTTGTATCTCTTACTATTTTCTTTGGTCCGGTTTCTTGCATGGAAGAAATACCCTGTCGTTTCAGATACTCTTCTATCTTCTCCTCATCCATAGAATCCACAGGAATGCTCCTCCACAGCTTCTGGAATTCTGAAATGATAAACCCAGTTTTATATCCCAGTGAGCAGACCCTGGGCAAAGACCCCAGAGGAAGGGAAGGGGAGAGACTTGATTTCAAACACTCCAACATTCTGGCACGTCAGTCTGTCACCGCCAGCAGGCACTCACTCAGCACAGCCTTCACCCTCTCCAAATGCTGATGCACTGCCAAAAACACCCAAAACCCGAAAAGATGAAACTCCAACCAAAAAAACAACAACAYAACACCCTCAAGCTAAACTGCACTCGAGCATGAGGAGCACCCGGAGGCAACCTGTGCTTTTCGTGTTCATTTGCTACCGAGTCTCCTTTTGCCGGAGATCTCCAGAGCTCTGAAGGCTGTGAATGAGTTTCACAGATCCCGATGAAGGGCAATCACTAACCAGAAATGGCAACTTCATTTACACATCCTCAGCTGCCACTGACTTGGGAGACTCGTCAGCCCATCCCCCAATTTACTGAGGGTTCGACACATTGACTTCAGCGGCTCTGAGCCCGTTTATCACTGCAATACGATCCACACCATGCTCTACAGATAACYGAGTACTAAAATTCCTCTGGTGTTAAAATGAAGAGAGACACCTTAAAAACCACAGCAGCAGGAAAACAGACAGAGACAGTAAGTCTTAATTAGAGCAGCTGCCATCTGCCTGCACACTTTCTGCCTCACGTAAAGTTTCACAGAGCCTCTGGAATGCCTTCTCCAGGCAGCGGCTGGTACGATCCTACCTCCCTTCATTCCCCATGCAGGGAGTTAAGATACATCCTGTCAGCAGGTCTGGCTAACAAACTATAAATAAAACACGAGGCACACATAGCAAGGCAAGACTAAATTTTTCCTTTTATTTCCAGATAAATTTAGTATACAGTTGTCAAAACAACCACAACCTCTGCATGCTTAAGGATGTGTCCTGTGCAGCAGGGGATGAGACGCTCCAGTGCCCGCTTGCCACAGGTATCCTGGCTCTGGGCACACTGCAGCCAAATCGGAGTGTACACAACCAAGCCGGTTCCTGCCCTTGGAACAATTCCCTGCCTAAAGCACCTTGTTTTTCTATGCAAATGCATGCCTCGAGTCTCAGGCGTTCCTGCTGCCAACAGTAAGAAACTGCCCCAGCTTTTCAGGAAACAAAAGAAAGGAATTTCACCACTGAAGAATGACAGTGCTTGTTTTTGGTAATGCAGTAGTTTTGAAGAGAACCAAAACCTGTCAAAACACCACGTTTGGTTACAGGGAGATAGCTCACAGCCTGCTTCTCACAGAGGCTYTCCAGCACCCTGGGATCAGTGTGTACATCCCTTAATGCAAGGACTGACACTGCAGTCAAGACATCCTCCATCTGCTCATCCATTTTGAGGGGCTTTCCAGGTTTTCAGCATAGCTGCCTGTACCTGCTATCAGAGATCATCCCTCACCCCATCCAGCTGCAGCAGGTGGAGAAGGTTTGTCTTCTTATTCATAATATCCTGCTGCAAACAAATGTGTCTCCTCATTAGTGTTCAGGATATATGGATAAATACACCCTGGTGCAAAAAAAAGGAAAGCTGAGAATAGGTGCTTAAGGTTAAACCGGTCTACATTCTTCTGAGGAACAGAAGTGAAAAATTAAACACTAGAAAATAAATGGTCAGCTCTTCAGGGATCAGCATGCACAGAAGTGCAGATCACAGTTAATATCTAACTACAGTGGTCTGCATTTCTTGTAGTGCCACGGTTATAAACATCACTCCAGCCTCACATCCACCTTCTAAACTRGGCCAAGAAATACAAATGGAACAGGCACCAAGATCCAAAAGTGCAGAGCCAGAATGGACTTTACATACAGACAATTTAATCCACTAATTGGCCCCACCAGAGTCACCATATCATATTCTGCAACTCCATTTAAAAACTCCTCCGTAAATCAGACTGCTTTCAGCACTACTGCTTTGATTGCAGTAATTGCAAAAGAAACTTCTACTCGTTCTGGAGCTCCATGTAGGGCTTTAAAATACTCCACTGCCCAGGAAAGAGTCACAACAACATGGAAACACTCCCAATTGGAACAAAAAGCACAGGATAAAGGTGGAGAAGCACAGGGAGCTGCCATCCTTCAGTGCATACGAGCTGTCTGCACTTGGTGTGTCACCTAGAAGGAAAGGGAGATCCATCCATCCATCCATCACCTCATCACAAAACTGACTTGGTGTAACACCAGACACTGGGTTAAGTGCAAGGTTTGAAGGAAGAGAGCAGCTGGAATGGCTGGCACTGAACCATTTACACACTACCTGTCAGGCTTTTAAGTCTCCAAGGACTATGCCCTGATCAGCCAGGGAAAGTTTAGACCTTGGGAATACACTCTCTGAATTATTGTGACATCCTCTCTGAAATATGAGAACCTGTGGGAAAAGCTGGCAATAACTGCAGCTCTCAAGAAACAACCATCTGCATTTGTAGCTGTGGTACTTCTGCACCTCAGAAAATACACCCTTGAGCTGACACYGGGAAAGATTCTTCCTGGTTTCCTTGACAAGAATCCCAAGTGCTGTCACCCTGGCCTTTGCTGTGTGTCTGAAGAGCAGACAACAGCAGCAGAAGGCAGCTCCTAGGGCAGACTTCAATATACCAGATCCATTTTTCACAAGGTTTTTCTTTCACAGGGCACAAGGAGCTCAGTGCTGGTGTGAGGGGATGGCTGGAGCAGGAGGCTCCCCACATGCTGGCCTGCTGCAGCCAGCCATGGAGAACAGGTTGGGATGTATGCATTCCTGTGGTGCCTGCAGCCATTATGATGACACAGCACATTCAATTTTCCTGTTCCATGCCCTGCTCACTGCTGGGTGATCCTGACACCATCACAGCACAGAAAAGGTGAGACTCTTCTCTCAGAGCCACTCAATTATTTTATCCATCAGCCAGAATGAAGGTAAAATGGCTGCAGGAGGATAAAAAGACAGCAAGGCAGGCCACACTCAGGCACACTGACAATCTCTGCAGGGCTTAGGCTGCTTTGACAAGGCAGAGRCCAGAAAAAATCCCCAGGGGAGAAATCTCCCAGGAGTTTCTGGTCAAAGCCATGCAGGTGCTTGGAACCCTCACTGAGATTTGCATTTTTCACAGAGCTTTCAAGTCCTGATTCCAGTGCAGATCTTCCTGAGAAGAGGCACAAAGCTGTGATCCCAGGACTGAGGCAAGTGTCATGAACAAATCCTATACACAYTATCTGGCAATCTGATCACTAAAAYATGTTAACTCAGAAACTGGACAGAACCAACACTACTCACAGGCTGCCTCCTTGCTCCTCCAGAGAGCTWAATTCTGGTCTTCTGAGTACTGAGAGGAGGAAATGAGACCAGGAGCTGGTGAAAAGCCAGTTTAGATGTTTGCTGACATCTCCAGCAACATGAAGTCAAAACTCAAAACAATGAGCTCTGACCAGCAGGAAACAACAGAGCTAAGCTGAGGGCAGCATAACAAAGATTTTGCAGACACCTTCTCTCTGTGAAACACCCAAGGGGCAAGGATGCACAGTTACCTTGATTTTACAGCATCACGAGGTGCCTCATAGATGAAAACAATTTGCACTGACATTCCCTGAGTGATTATACTCTAACCCACTTCCTTTCTGTAAATGCTTACATTTGGGGAATGAAGTCATGGGTAAATGACTGCCTGGTGACTTTGGAGAGGCTTATCCAGCACTTCTGACTGCCTCACCTGCTCTTGCAGAAAGGTTGAGATGGTTGTGGAGATAAACTGATACATCACACAGCTAATAAAATCTGCCAGAGATTAAAAACAGCTTAAAAATCCTCAGTGAGCCAAGCCAAAAGCTGAGCAAAGGACAAAACCAGACAATAACAGTGTAGAAGGGAAGAAACAACAGTCCTAACAGTCCCAGGGAATGCAGCACTGGATTTATACCAGAAGGAAAAGGTGCTTGGTGCTAAATCTGTGCTGTCCCTGGACCACCACAGCTCTAAATCAGCACTGATCCCAAGCAGTTTTTACAGTGTTCAATTTAAGAAGCTTTAGCCATTCCCTAAAAAGCCCTTCAAAAGCTTAGGAAGAATTTAAAAATAATTAAGTATCCAAAATTTTCAGAAAAAAAATACTTCCTGTAGTGCATTCAGCTGGGGAAGATACCATCTCTAGCAGTCAGGCAATCCAACTGGCCTTTCAGCATTCAGCACGGGGGTGAAAGCCTTGTTCACATGCAAAGAACAGGCAGCCTCGACTTGGCTGAAGCACCTGAAATCTGGCCCTGCTTTTATAAACACTTTCAGCTCCACACCACTGACAGCAGATTAATTAGCCAGGAAGTCCAGAAGGAACACATGCAACCTGAACCTTCCTCGGCTAATCACATAAAAGGAAGAACAAAAGCCCTTCCTTGCTGCTCAAACCCCCTCCAGTACCCTTGAGATCTCAATATATAGGCAGCGCTCCGTTGCTGCGATACATTGGGATTTATTTTCACAGGGGGAGAAAGGAAAGCTTGTTCAGCCATCAAGGGCAGAGGCAGGCCCTGCCAGAAAGGAGGTCTTCCCACTGCTCCAGGCAGAGGGCTCCACAAACTGCCCTGACTCAGGCAGCAGTGGGAGAGGACCCCACTTTTCAAGGCTATCACCCTCAGCCAACACATGTTCTGAGCTGGGGTGTCATACAGCAGCACTGAGGAGCACAGAGCCCTTATTTCTGAGGATAAACATTAAACTAGAAACATATTTTGAACTGTCATCGGCTGCTAGATCAAAGAGTCTGCCAACACTTCAAGGCTTATTTTGCAGCCTTTTTAAAACTTCATTTGAACGTTGCCAGAGATAATGAGCTGCAGTAGCATTGCTAAGGCAGAGACGTGTCATAACTCGTCCTGTGCACAGACAATTCTGCCAGTGACTCCCTAAGAGACACCCTTCTGCTGCTCTGGAAAGAATCCTAAAGCAAAGCTGCTCAGGAAAGATGGCTTTCCTTCGTCACAGGATAACAGGGCTGGAAAAAGGACCTGCTCCAGCTGCAGTGAGCGAGTGAACATACTCAGGGATGTTTCCAGCACTGTGGCATACRGAGGTGGATCACAATATTCACAAAAGAGAAAATATTCTTGCCCCCTCTCAGAACAAAGCATCAAAAGGAAAACCAAAACCAGCAGGAACAGAGCAACAACAAAACATCACTTCTGCCTGGGATGGGGAGCTGCTGCCACCTGCGGATAAAAGGAAGCAGAGCCACCTTGAACTACAAACACTGCTCGCAGGATCCCCTCAGGACACACACTGCAGCTTAAATGCCTTCCTTCAGCAGGAGGCCAGGCGTTTTAGGGAGTTTTTTTAACCTCTTCCTCCCTCTAGGAGCAACAGCTCCCTCTGTTTTGTGTAAGAGGAGCCCGGGATTTATCCTGGCTGCCTGATGCCTCTGTCTACATCTTAACAAAATGGGCTCTGTTATGAAATTTGACAGCTAATCCTGGAGTTATTACAGCTAATAGCAACAGAGTAGAGACCTCCCTCTGATCACTCTTTTAGTATAGTTGGATTCCTGCTATCTGGAAAAAATTGCACAAGAAAAAACATTCATTTAGCAACACMACTGTGATACAACCAGTGGCTAAAACTTAAAAGCTCTGTCTCAAAAGTTACTGCAAGAGCYCTGATTTCTAAATGTTTTGGCCATGTTCAGGCCCCCAAAAACTGTGGGCTGATGGACTGAAGAGGCACTACCTCAACAGAAGGACAGGGTTCATGGTAAACTCCTAAACATTTGGAAATCAGAAATTCCCCAGTGAATCCATTCTGCATTTTGCATATAGTTGCATTGCCCCTACCAAGAAATGACAGAAATCACTGTTTAAAAAGAAATTCACTTCAACCTTTTGAGGTATTTTTCAATATTTTTAAATGCTGTAGATGCCACCTCTGCTTAATCACCTTTGTGAAACAAAGCTATCGTTACTGAGGGTACAAGTGTGTACTCTCAGTACATAACAAATAGTTAATGATACACATCTTTATTTGGTAAATTCTATTGGAAATAAAGATTCCCCTGGAGGCAGGCAAAGAAAGAAAGACCTTTAAACATCCTCCTGTGGTCCTGGAAGTAGAGCAGTTCAAATTGTATCAAAACTCTTTTTTTTACCACACATAATGTAATGCTGTGTGATGCAATGGCTTTATGTGTCATGTTACAAGAACAATACATTAAAAAAGGAAAGTGTTCAGTGTCACTGAGTCATTCAAAATAAGATCTTCTGACACAGACTGCCTTCCCCTTTCWGCWTTTACAGACACCTCATGCTGGCATMTATGTCCTTACTGGAACACATCCTGATTTCTGTAATTGATTTCTGTGRATAAAATGGCACCAGAGGATTTTACCACCATTTGTGACACAGCAAACACACTGAACTTGTGAAGCCCCAAATCCACTCCAGCCCTGGGCAGCAGCACTGCCCCCACGTCTGTGCTCTCCTCCCAGCTGRAACCACCCTCTTCCCAAGAATTTTGCTCACATCTCATCCCTCCATGCTTCCTCCTTCTGTTCCATTTATGGCTTCTTGCTGCATTCACCAGTAAAAGGCACATGGTTCATAAAAAGGAAAAAAAACCAACAAAAATCTTGCACCCCCAAATCATTCTTTTGGGTTTTTTTTGGCTTACCCTTAAGCAGCAAAATGTTAGATGCCATTTCAGTCACAGTGAGGTGGTTTTTAGTCTCTTCTGTACCACCACTCTTGAAGACAACTGGTGGATTCGTGATGCCATGTTCCAATGCAGCCATCATAAGGAAGAGGATATTATCACTGGACTCACTTGCTGGTCTCATTAGCCTCATGTTAATATCAACACTCCCCTCACATCTGGACACACCTAATATTTCATTATCACCCTAAAAGACTGCTCTACCTGAAGGCTGCTCATACACAGAGGTGCTTAAGGTGAATTCAGATCAACTGTCATGGAGACCCATGTAAAACAACACCTACCTTCATCCACAGCAAAGTGACAGCTCTTGTCGTTGTAGAAAAGAATTTTCTTCTTATCAGGGCGATTAACAAAMATGATCTGGTCCCCTAAAGCCTCAAAAACAAATGCAAAACAACAACTCAAAATCACTTTGTTTCCAAGRTGAAGGTCTCCAACCCCAAAAGAGCCAGACCTTGGGCTAATAAAAGCAACAACAAACTGGAGAAGCTGCAAAGTAACTGGCCATGAAACACATGAGTACACTAATAAATCAAAAAGGAGATTCAGAGGACTGAGGTCAAGGTGTGAAAGCAGAACTAAATGCCTGCAGTTGGAATGTGGGAGATCAGGAGTCTTTTGTGAGAAAGAGCTCTGAGAGCTGTGCTGAGACATCAGGGCAAATCTGAACGTAAAGGATGAAATACAGAAAATGCCACAATATCAGATCTGCTGAAATGCTACTCGAGTTATCAAAAAAACAGCAACAGCTCATGAGAAAGCTCTGTCTTAGTGTCTCTCTTCCCTCTTCCCCTCTCTTTCCCTGAGAAGTGAAAGCTGAACTGCAGCCACGTGTTGCTCACCTTTATGGCTTTCTGTGCATTGGGCAGCCCTTCCTCGATGTCTTCCAGAAGGATTCCTCCCAGCCCTCGCTGGTCGTGCTTGTCCAAGAGCCTGAGCAGAGCCTTTTTGTCTTTCAAATTGTACTTGGGTTTGAAGGCATACTTCCCATCCACAACTTCTATTTTTGGGTTGTTGACTAGAGCCTGTAACAGGGACAGAAATTTCAAACCTTGYAACAGTGCAGACACTTACTACTTTTTTCCTGCTGTGCTTTTGAGCACATGAYCCACACGTTACAGCTGCCAGGCTGGAGCTTTGAGTTGAAACAGGTTCTAAATCCTTGGATCCTATAATTCACCAAGACACAGAGCACCTCTGAGAGAGAAGGGACCCAACTTTGGTGCTGCAGGGTATTTGTTTACCTTTCCTCATCTGGCAAAGGCTCAGTGATAACTTTATATATGCTTCTTGGGAGGAGCTCTTCCATTCCATTCTGATATTGTGGTTCATTATGGAAGAAGCCTGGAGCTACTTTTTGGAAGACTCCAGCCAAGTCAAGCTTCCCTCACAACCAACACTGCCAGAGCAGAGGTTTCTGCTCCCCAGAATATCAGTGCTGTCAACAAGGAATGTTACAGTCTGACTTCGCAGCTTCTTGAAGAAGGGATTACATATTAATAATTTAACAAATGTGTGTAATTCAGCTTTATCAGAATTCTTTAATGAAAATCTGAACATGTGTTTTCTTTACCTCACTCATTAACCATTGTTTCTGCTTGAGTCCAATATCTAAATGCTGTGTTTCATCCAGMATCTCCTCCAGGGTTAATGGATGTGTGTCACCACGCTGGTGCCGGGTCTGCAAAAGCAAACAGCATCTCTTACAGCTCTGTACTCACTTTATTCAGCAACTCAATCACCAAAAAGTAGCTGAGATTGGCACCAAATTACACTTTATTTTGATCACTAGCCTATGAATCCCAAAACCTGACAGCATCTTGAAATTRCTGCAAATAAACCTCATTATTTTGGTTGCAGAGTGACCTGGGATAATCAGGATTTCAGTTATGGAACAATATCCTAACAATTTCATCTACTGACAGCACTTTGAATTTAACAAGCAGTTACTTGAAATTCTCACTCTTGCAGTAAAASAATTTCAGAGGTTGAAACATTCAGCATTTTCTAGCCACAGGACAAGAAACAATTAAATTATTTAAAACCAGTATTATTGTACACCAAAACACCATACCTTCATATAATTCACTATTTTAGCAAGGACTCCAAACTTGTAGCCAGAYCCTCCTGAAAGGGCTTTCAAGTTAAATGATCCATTGCTGTGATCTACAAAGAAAGAAAACAAACAATTAGAGGGTGCTTTGATAGCTTCCTGTTGGCTCTGAGCTCCATCACAAACAGGAGTGGCAGAAGCAGCCACCCCCAGGTGAGTCCTTGCACACCTCTTGATCCAGACCCAGGGACTCWGAGGACACAGCTCTGGAGCAGTTCTGGGCAGAACTCCACAAATAAAAAGTTAAGAAAGCAGCAAGTGACTGCAGAGTTCCTGGCACAAGAGAACATGTTTAATTTGGTGACTTAACATCCCATAATCATTTACACTACATGAATCCACGCTGAAATAATGCACTGCTTTTGCTCCACCAATACCTTCCTGCTGCTGAGATGGGGGCACAAAGCTRCCCTTCTTCCCCAAAGGCACTCAGTGGTTACACAGCAGGGAAAGGAAGGCTGTGATTTTTTTAAAAAAAAAAATATTGTTTCAAGTGGTTCTAGTGGAGAATTTATTAAACYGAGCCATACAAATGCAAACCAATTCAACCTGGTGTGCTGCACCACTGGAACAACAACTCAGAACCCCCCCTGTTGTCAACTCTGGTTGTCTTGATCATGAGGTTTGCTATCACTTTGTTTCAAAAGTTCTTGCAAGGTTGTTAATGACCATTTAATAAACGTCAGCTCTTCGCACAGCACATTAAACACAAATATCCACAAACCACTATCACAAGCCACAGGCTCATTACCAGCACAACATTGCTCAAACCTAATGGCAACAGTTTTCTGGAATTTCAGCTACTCCAGAAAAAGAACACCAATCTCTTTGTCACCACGGGGATTGTTTAATCCTCTGGTGATTTCTAAGCACATCTGACAGGACAACAGTTATCTCAGAGATAAGGAGCTCCTATTGTTTCTGTGGAAAAATCAGTGTAGCTAGAAAAAAGAACAGAATCGTGAAGCTGTTACATGACATCAAAGTCTTAAAAGCATTATACAGCACAAGAATTCTAAAATTAACATAGAAATATCACTGTAGCTACAGAGGAATATTTTATTCTGGTTACMAAATTAAAAGAAGGAAAATCAAAAGCCAGCTCTCCCTGAAGATGTAGCCCATAGAGATTTTTCCTTACAAGGTTCCCTTTAAAGATTAAAAATTAATGTCTATGTAGGACATTTTATAAATAAARAGAAAAATCATAGATGAAATGAGAGGTCTGAAGTGACCAAAATAAATTCAGAGGTACAACAAACAGTTAAGACAACTTATCATGTTTTTGTTCTGTCAGATTTGAACTGAATCAGGAAGATAATCTGGTTTAATCTGCCTGCTRGCAGTCGATGACAAGAGAATCTAACCCCACGGTGAGGCTGGAAATCTGCAGATATTAACACTTCAAACGTCACGGTTTGACGGCTGATCCGGGCACAAAGCAGAGCGGGGTCGTGGCCAACCTCTGCTAAGGAGCTCATCCCACCCCAAAAAACAAGAACAGGGAGGCATTTGCTTCTCATTCCAGACAGTAAGAGTCACATTTCTGAATGATTTACTCCTGGGGTTGAGGGCTCGATGCAAATGAGCACAAAGGAAGTTGTCAGCAGCATCGTGCTCTGGCCAATGGAAGGAAAGCTCCATCTTAGCTGTGCCATAGGCTGCACTAAAAAAAGGGACCAGAACGGCGCTCTCTCAGCATCCTTTCACACAAGAGGTAGGTGTGTATCATTTTATAACATTCTCTCAGGTTTATTTTGATTACTGAAAGAAAATATGCCTGTAAGCTGAGAACCTGTAAAAGCTTCTTGGAATCAGAATGATTTTTCTCTAGGCTGAGCAGGGTTTATCCCGCTGAATGTGGAGGAGCTTGTCTTGCACGATCAGACGAGCACTTTCACCATCTGTGCACTAATGGAAAATTGATGACCACTCCATCTTACAGCAGAGCTAACACAACCAGCCAAGATTCAGTAAACAAAATGGATTTCGTGCTTGCAGGGGAGGTGGCTGGTTTCCTGCAGCCTCACATTCCTGCTGATTGATTCTATGTGTTTGCACAGAAATGACAGCGAAAGGGTTTTCCTTAAAACAAAGGCAGCTCCAGTTGAAATGTGAGCAGCGTTACCTCCCAGGGGATATTCCGTAAATTAGGCTGCCTAAAAGAGATCTGTGTGTGTGTGGAGGAGAAACCCGTTCTAGAAACAGGGAGGGAGAAAATCCCTGTGCCTGCTGTTACCTTTGGAAACACTGGAGCAGCCATAGACACAAGGCAAACAGCCGGGTTAGAATGCACCTGAGATTTGTAAATGCTCAGTGCCTTCTTAAACAGGGCTTCCTCAGAGCTGCATTAAAAGGATTTTCTGCCAGTCATTTCCCTCTGCTCCATGATTTCCAATAAAGCTGCTCCTCTGCAGTGCCCAAAGATGCTAATGCTTTTAAATTAAAACCTAGTGCATTAAATATTTAACTCGTTGCATTTTGGATATGTACAACTGCTGACTTGATTGTAAATCAGACTGGCTGATGATACAAATCTGGCCTGTGCCATTACAAAATAAGTAAAACTGCAGGAAACCAGCACATTTTTGACAGCTTTCAAGGACACTAACCTCATTAGTGCTGTTTTAATTCTGAACAGTCAGCAACAGCTACTTCAGCCTCYTATTTCAATAATTACAGCAAAGAGTAGCTGATCTTTATCTGCCTCGCCCTGTGGAGAGACCATCATCCTCCTCCTCCTCAAGGAGCATTAAATTCCATCTCCTGGCATAAAGACAAACATCTCTCCACTGTGCAAACTGCTGCCCTATTGGTGGATGTGGAGTGCGGAGGGAATGGCTGCCCTGATGGAGTAGAAAGGCGCTGGCTGTGGAGTGGGGAGGGAATGGCTGTGGAGTGGGGAGGGAATGGCTGCCCTGATGGAGCTTGTGGAGCAGAAAGGGGCTGGCTGTGGAGTGGGAAGGGGCTGGCTGCCCTGATGGAGCCTGTGAAGCCTGTGGAGTGGGAAGGGAATGGCTGCTGCACTGTTTCCTGGCCGTGCCGTGCTCAAGATGCTCCTCTCCTCTTGGGAACAGAGCTACTCCCTTGGCAGAGAGTTGTCCTGGCTAAACAGTACAAATCTGACCAATCCCTCCAGTGGCCACAGATCTCGATCACTTTGAGCAATATAAATGAAAAAATCCCACCAAAACTTATTAAATTTTGCATCACAGYAACAGTCTGGTTTTGTGCCTGGTGTTTACAGAGCAAGCAAACTTATGTGTAACAGACTCCAACAAAACCCTCAGTCCTAGAAATCTGTTTACAAAGTTCAAAACAAAACTCTTTTCTTTCCCAAAGGTATCCTTTTGCTATTTAAAACACACAATTAAATCCTGCTTATTTTAATTACTCTTCAAAGGGGACTCCAAATCCTTTTATTCAGCTCCCCCCTCTCTCTTTCTCTCATGGATTATTTCGAAATAAGTCTTCAAGCCACCCCTTCAAAAAACCCTCATGACTTTTAGCCCCATAACAGGTTGGCTGAGTTTCCTTCCCACACCATGACCAAACCAAGCCACTCTCTTGAAGCCAGGACCTGACTCAAGCCAGGAGTATTTTTAGCTGGGATTTGCTCTGTAAACTTTTGTTTAAGGAAAAAGTAAAATCACTAACAATTTAATTAATCCCATCTATCTCAGTTATACACTGTATATTTAATTACTAATTTGTGTACCCAGCTACAGATTTAAGTTATTGCAACTGCTCTAGTAAATGTCTGTGTGAAACACTAATGCCAGGGACCTTCCCAACAACAAAGCTCTTTTGTTTCAATTTAAATCCACTGAAGATAAAAGGATAAAGAACAAAATGTATAATATTAGAACAATAAAAATAAGACAGATCACAGGCTGGTTTGGCAGCACGATCCTGGTTTTCACCATGTCCTTTTCTTTAATAATTTCACAGAAATAAGGACAGGTGCTCAGACTGCTTTAGTAGACACCATCACCACCATGTTCCACCTAAAAACTCCTTGCTGTTTCCTCAAAGAAATGGAGACCTGACTTGATTTCCTCCTCCCACACCCAGTTTTAAACTGCCTGAGGGATTCAAAGGTTATTATGACATCCTACAGCCACAGCAGATAACCAGAAGTTACTGTAGCTCCTTGGACAATTTTTATTGCATTAGACTATTGAGCAAAGGCATATTTGCTGGAGTCAGCTTCTTGCTTCATCTCCCCCACACCACAGAGCAGCCTCTTCCTCTGCTGGGTGCCAACCCAGGCTTAGGCAGAGTTGAAAATAAGGAGGAATTCCTCAGGAAGGGTTGGGTTTTCCTTGTTATCCACCCCAGTGACTACAGCACCACAAACAAGATTTCCAAACACTTCCAGTGCCATCTGGGCAGCCAAAGTTCTCCAGCACAAACTACTCAGCAGGGGAAGAGCAGGGGAATGAAGAGGTCAGGAAATCTGCTCTCCTGAAGTCCAGAGAGTTTTGCAGGTGAACAAGTCTGTGRTGACAGGCAATTCCAAAATAATAAGGCCTTTCACACCACAAGACTGACAATGCACAGGTGGTTGAAACCACTGCACATCTTGAAAATCTAGTCTGTAAGCTGTTTGTGCATATAATTGAAATAAAGAAGCAAAGCTCTCTCATTCCTGAATCACTTACACCACATCATGCCTGCATGAACCAGACACTGCCAAAATAAATGTTCCAGGTCTATCACAAACTTACACACCTGGAGTTTGATATTTTGGTGAGCAAATACAAGTATGCAACAATCCATGTTAGTAGAAACTTTGAGCACTTAGTCTAAGTAGCTCCAATTTGTGATAAAATCACAGTGTTTCCTTGATTGACAGTTCTCAACAGCTTTGTTTTTGTGTTTCAGCTCCCAAATCTGTGCCAGTGAGCATACCCAGGCAGRTCCTCAAGGATGGCAACCCTCAACAGCACCCACTGGAATGAAAATACTACATCCATCTCCCAGTATCTGGGCTTCCAAGTGCAAAAAATTTACCCTTTCCATGACAACTGGAACACTGCCTGCTTTGTCATCCTGATCATATTCATCTTCACTGTAGTTTCTCTMGTGGTGCTGGCTTTCCTGTATGAACTGCTGGACTGCTGCTGCTGTGTGAAAAACAAAACTGTGAAGGACTTGGAGAACGAGCCCAATCCTGTCAGAGCAATGCTGAACAGCTTCAGGAAGCGAGAKACAGAGGTGGTGTAGGAAGCACTGAGCACCTGCACTTGGAGAACTTGGTTTGARACCTGGAATGAAGCCCCCTGTAGCTTACAAACAAGCAAGTTGTGTGCTTTTTTCTTTTGGACTTCAATATCCACAGTGGCAATTTTATCTCTGGATGTGAGCTGGAATAATTGGCAAAGGTTTTCCAAGTGCTCAGCAGAAAGACAATCTACTGCAGTGTTATGGGAGGGAAAAAGATTGTTGTTTTTAGATGAACTGTTGCTGTTTATATTGAGTGACTAGCATAGAATTTTGTCTACCTGACTGAACAAATGCTGCCTAACGTGCATAAAACTCTGTTGCTTAACTGAAGAAAACATTTATAAAATGTCCAACAGTCTGATCACATTCCGTGCAAAGACAGCAGTGTTGTCCCACCAAGTCAACCACACAGGGACAGGACAGACAGACAAGGGGTAAGAAAAAAGTTGGGAGAGGAGGGCTGAAGGGCAAGAGAGGACAGGGTGCATTCTAGCCTTTGGCAGTGCTTCAGGCAGGAGAGGACTGGGTGCATTCTAGCCTTGGGKAGTGCTTTTTATTAAGGGTTTCTTGCTTTTAGAAGAGAGGGTGGTGGGAGGAAGACGAAGCCAACAAGAAATGTATCCCTAAAATGGTCTCTTCTAGTTCTCCTAAGGGTAGTTTGACCCTTTCTTCCCCCACTTCTCCAGTTCCAGGGAGCTGTCCTCCCCTTCATATGCAGTCTGGCCAACAATTTCTGGGTGTTGACACCTGCATAACTCACTACCTTCAGAACATCTGACCCTATCCAAAACTACTGCTGGAAATGAACAGGGACAATTCTCTGCCTCAAGGCTGCTGCTTCTGTGGCAACCACAACACTACAGGGAGTGGGACATGCCGGATCTATCACCCCTATCCCAAACTTTCAAAGCCAAACTGGAACTGGTGGAGTTCTTGCCAAGAGCACAGGGAGATGGGGCACAGTCCTCCCACACTGAAGAGGGGGATGGCACCCAGCCCAGGTGCAGCTTTCAGCACTTTGCACAAGAGAATCTCACTTGACTCCATCTGCCTGCTGACACACCCAGAGCTCACACTCACCCCTTGCTCATGTCCCGGCCACAGAACTCTCACACCTCTGGCTCACCGGCCCCCTGTAGCTGTGCTGTGTCAGTGGTTTTTAAAACCATTCAAGTTTTGCAGTTACAAATGACAACTGTAATAAAAATGACCAACAGTATAGCCAACAGTAACTCCTGTCAAGTCCTTCACCCTCCTGAACCCCCACAGAAGTGTCCAAGAGCAAAGCTACAAGCTATTTAACCCCAGAAAACATTCCTGTCACGAAGGAAACAAAACCCACCTAAATGGCCACAGCCACAAGAGACCTCACAGTCCATCCATGTCTGAAAAACCTTGACCAGTACCTATAATGATCTCTTTTTTTATACATATCAAATCCCCTTCTCAGGCTGAGCATGACTAAGCTCCAGAAGATCTGGACACAGTGGAAGACTTGCTAATTGACACTGGTTGGGGAGATGGAGTTACAAGACACCCAGGGCAGGATGAACTAGCACAGCTAGTCCAGTGATTCACCTGGAGAAGCAAACTCCCTCCTGCAGTCACAAATCCCCACAGACACACTTCTTCAAGCCCAAAATCAAAAGCACAACTGATGGAAGCCAGTGCCCTGAGTACAAGATCATTCAGGACTCACACTGAGATGGATGATGGAGGTAATGCCAGTGGTGATAAGGATGACATGCCACCTTCTGCTGTGTGACAGCATCAGACTGGGAAGCCCTGCTCAAGAGGCCAGAGTAGCCATCAGGATGCACTGAATTAAATCCTGGCTCTCTCCTAAAAGGAAAGGCTCTGGACACTTGCAGCATTCCCACAAAGTGCCCATCATGCTGCACACAAGAGGGCAGTGTGTGCAGCACGCCAGCCTCTGCTGCTCTGGCAATGCCTTCCTGAGAAGCACATGGAGTGACATATGTTGGGACTCATCCCAGCTTTTTATTTCACAGGTCTGCAAAGGGGAATGGGGGTGGGCACAAGGAACAGAAGGCAAAGGTGGCCCCTTGCACAGTATCAGAGAAGACTCAGGATGATTCTTTCCCACAAAACAGCCCCTGAAGATTCTGGCTCTTGACAACTGTCAGCAGAGACCACTGAGACAAAGGTCWTAAGACAAAGACCACAGCCACAATTTACTACTGATTAATAAAATGAAACAAACAGATTTGATCCATTTCATTTATTTTCCATTTCCTGAACTGAGCAAACTAGCTTTGAATTTTTTCAAATAACTTGTTGAAACAATGACAGTAATGTCTGTATAATAATCACTGTAGGAGCAGCGGGAAGCTTAGAGCCAGACTTCACAGACAGCCCAGATTGAGCTGGACAGTCTCTTGAAGATTAGCATGGTCTCCATACCTCTCCTCCCCCAAAAAGTATCAAGGGCAGGCTCTCTGAGCCACAGAACCACAGAGCCAGGGAGGCACTACACACCCAGGGACTGTCAGTGCCAGCACACAAATAATAAGGTGATAAAGGGAGTCACCTCTGTGGCCACTGCACAACAAAACTAGGACTGACCACCCTATTTTTGTCTCTTTGGGGCGGTGGGACAGGGATTTCCCAACACCAGGTTGTTACTCCACCTCCTGTCTCTGACACCCACATATCCTGACAGGCATCTGCCAATCTGGCAAGTGAAATAAAAAYCGGGTTTTGAGGCAGAGGATTTTGACTCTGCAGCATAAAAATGTTGTAGAAACCCTGGAACCTCTCTGGTACTGCCTGGAACGCAGCCAGCAGCATAAAAGATCAACTTTATCTCCTCAGAGCCACCTCGGGTCCCTGTTTGTGTAAGTGAATTGTCTGACAGCCACAACAGCACTTAAAGAAACCCTCAGCCCACAGAAACCACAGAAACAAGATGAAACCTTCTTCATCTGCTCAAATCCTCCAGATCAGGCTCACATTTGTACCCTCTGCCCTCTTCCTGACTCCCCATCCCTTCTTCCCAGCAAACCTTGCTCACCCCAGTGACGCAGCCTAGGATATTCCACACAGAATTTTGTTTTATTTGGAGAGTGTAAAACAGGGATGGATAGAAACCTAGCCTCCCTTGATTTATTTTAGAATGTCTGGCTGATACTTTATTTGGTGCCTGAGAAGCTGCAGACACATACCCAAATTCCCAACTCTTCCCCTGGGACAGAAGATGCTTCCCTCCTCCCAAACTCCCTGACGTTTTTCTCTGTTGTTTTTAGCTCTATTGTTTCTCCTGGAGTTTAGGAGAGAGCCACGTGGGTATTATTCAAAATATGAGCAWGGACTGAGTTTGCACAACAGGGTATTTTGTGATTTAGTAACTCCTGGCATTTGATCTGACCTTTAAAGTGCACTTGAGAACTGCCACTGCTTTGGGAGCAAATCCTCTCCCTGGTGCTGCACTTTCCACACACTCCCACTATTTTTGGTGCTGCTTTATTAACTGTTTATTTGATACTAGGAGACTCATTATCAGTGCCACCACCTCCCCAGGGAAATGCCACAACTCCTCAGTAAAACAGGCAGAAAACCCTGGAATGCCTGGTGCTCACGAGCAAAGCTTAGCTCCCAGGTGAAACGAGACAACTGCTAATTACAACATGCAAGCCAAACAAGATACACCTGGCAAAACCTCTAAAACAAAATCCCCAAACAAGATACACCTGGCAAAACCCTAAAACAAATCCCCAACAAGATACACCTGGCAAAACCCCTAAAACAAAATCCCCAAACAAGATAACCTGGCAAAACTCCCTAAAATAAAATTCCCAAACAAGATACACCTGGAAAAATCCATCTCAGGTATGAACACCCTCCAACTTAGAGTTAACTAAATGTTTTAGGTACTCTTTTGCCAGAAATAATCACYGAACAGGTTGGGAAGGAAGGGAGCCTAAAGATCATCCAGTTCCAACRCCCTGCCATGGGGACACTTRCCACTWGAGCAGGTTGATCCAGGCCCTACCCAACATGGCAAACACAGAGAAAATGAATGGCACTGCCTGTCCAGCAAGCACTGAAACTCACAGTTTCCAAAAGCACATCCAAAGCACAGTTTCACATCAATAATTTTGGCAGCACAGATTCCTCCAACAGAGCAACAGCAAACYAGCCACGGGATGAGGCTTAACACACATGCACAGTAGGGAATGGGTTTTTCACACTGTGCAAGTGACTTTCTTAGCAAAAGTGGTAATTGAAGAGAAATTGARAACAGCCACCAGCAAAACTCACAGATACAGCATTATTCACATTAATAAACCACGGCTTAAAGGCAGACAGCAGGAAACACCAAGCAGCTGCTGCACAGGAGACTTCCACCCACCTGTGGTTTGTTTTGAGCTGGAGGAGCCCCCTTGTTCTACTTTGGCCTTCTTCTTCTTGGAAGCAGAGGAGTCGGAGGAGAGRGCTGGGCGTTTCTCTACGGCGGGCGTGGAGAGGGCTCGCTTTTTGAACAGCTCCCGCTCCCGCAGCAAGCTGGGGTCCATGATTCTGCCACGGGGAAAAGGCGAGAGAAAGGTGTCAGCCTCACCGAGGTATTTAGGAGCAGAAGCAGCTGTTTATCGCGGAATGTGCTGAGCTCGATGGGGTCCCAGCACTGAGTCCAACTCCCAGCCCCACACAGGACAGGCCAAGAGCCCCTCCCGGGCCTGGCGGGGTTCTCCAAAGGCCCCGTGAGCTGCGGCAGGATCGGTGCCGCGACCACATCCCTGCGGAGCGATTTACTCCTTGTGTGCTCCTCCTTTTCCCCAACGCGGACTTCAACAACACATTCAAGGTGTCAGAGCACTACCGGAACCCTAAGGAATGTGAACAGCYATGCCGAACAGGGATAGGAGAGCCCTGCACCAGCTTAACGAGGCACCTCACGGCAGGACGGAACAAAGTGGCAGCGCGGCGGGCGGGCGGAAACCACCGGCCGGGGGATGCCGGCGCCTCACTGCCCCCGCCCCCGCGCACAGAGCGGGGCAGCCGCTCCCCCGTCCCCCTCTCCGCTCCCGTCCCGGCGCCGCTCCCGTTCCCGCTGTGGCTGCCCCGTCCCCTCAGGGCGGCCCCCGCCCGCTCACCCGCGCGCCGCCGCCGCCTAGCGAGCCATGCCGCTCCCGGCAGCCCTTGCGCGCCCCGCACGCCACGCCCCGGAAGCGGCCCGCCCGTCGCCATAGCAACGCGGCCCGGCCTGCCCAGCCTCAGCTCCCACATACACATTAAAAAACCCGGTTATTTATTCAAATCTTTTTATTAACATCCCGTTTCACACAGTGAAAAAAGTCTCAAAAGTGCTGCTTGAGGAAGAGAGGAGGCAGCAGCAGGAATAATGCAGAGCAGGGGCAATCAAAGCCCCTATTAAGCAACAGTCTTTGCAGATAATGCTTGCAGTCATGGGAAAGACTAGTAAAAAACAGATCATCTTGATTTCCACATTCAACTGAAAATCCCTTTCTTAGTTTCTGTTTTGCATTTCTTGGTCTGGGTTACAGCTCCAGGTGTTGCTGCAGAGGTTCCAAACCATTCTGGCACCCTCCTCTTAGCGGGGGGATGTGAGCTCTGGAAGGAAACCAAGGCACAAACATGGAAGGACACATAGACAGAGCCTGCCCCACTGGCACAGCTCTACTGCTCAAATTCATGCTCAGCTGGAACCACAAACTGACCAAACTGTTCATGAATATGCCCCATTTAAAGCCAACACCTTATTGAAGTACCTAAGGGATTAAGAACTAAACTCTGAGAATCAAGGCTGACAAAGATTTGCACTCGCAGCAATATCCAGCTTCAAACTGAAACGAGGGGCTCAACAGCTGGTGCTGGTCAGGGACATGAGCTCCCTTTTCAATAAGAACTCTTAATGTCTGCTCATACAGCTTGTGTTCCTATAGACACCAGCGCAAAAACCCTTAATGAGATGGGCACAGCCTCACAGAACCCTGTACTTAAAAGGGAAAAAGAGGAAACGCCCTCTTAAAATGTTGGAAGCATCTGCCACGAGAGAGCTGACAAAATGTACTGGGGGAAAAGTTTCTTGTAGCAGTCTATTGCTGTCCAAGTGGGCTATCTGGACACAGCAAGGACAACAAAAACAACATGGCACCACTGCCTCAGGGGTGTCAATGAGAGGAAAGGGCTGGCAAGCCAGGCCAGGGTTTTAGACACAGTCTGGGAGCCAGACAGAAGCTGAGAATTTGGTTGTTGAKGATTCCCACCCCCATCAGCAGGTCTGGGCTGTGCTCCTGCCTTCTCACCTTGGGCTGAGAGTCTGCCAAGAGCTGCTCCTTCTGCCCGGGATGGAGGGTAGGCTGGTGGAAGGAGGCCGCGGTGGTGGGCCTTGAGGGGCCTGCTGCCCCCCTGCTCCCTGCCTGGCTGCCATCCACAGTCCCTGCAGCCTTCCAGGGGACACAAAGGAAGCACAAGGTTACCTGGGTCACAGTCCCTTATCAACAGCGTGCCAGCACCTCTGCTTAGTGAGGGCACTGCCTATTGCTTATTCATTTCACCACAAGAAAATCTGAGCAAGTGAAGTTAGTGCATTTCAAACACACAGCAAAATTGTACTTGGCCTTTTTTTTTTAAGTGGAAAAAAACACTTGCTCCATCCCTATGGCTCTGAAAACTTGAAATATTTACTTCTGCCTCCCAAGTGTTGTATTTTGAAATGTGTTTTCACAGCACAGTGGGCACAGAGATATGAGCTCACGTTTTTTGCACCATCCTGCCGGCCATCGGTTGCAGCAGTCATGCTGACATTTTTCCATCAGCCACACACCCCTGTGTTACCAAAACCCTCACTAATGGCAGGTTTATCACATGCTTTATTAGAGTGACAACATCTGTTTACCCAAGCTGAAGGCACCAAATGCAGATGGGTTTTCCCTGCTCCTCCCCTGGCTGCTGGATTGATCCCACTCCCCTGTAAAAGCAGCAGCAGTGTCAGGCCATTCAAACCCAAGAACACCCATTAAGAGATTTAGAATTGGTTGCTACAGAGAATTATTAGATATTCAGGATATCTTCTGAAGGAGAAGTAAATAAAGACTGGATTAGCTTTTAGATTTGCAGTCCATTCCTTTGGATTACATTAATTTGATTACTAATAGCATGTCATTCCAGTATTAGCTCCAGGAGCAGGGAAAAGTGTGATCAGAGCTCAGGCAATTGCACTGTCAGGAGGTCAAATGCAGGAAAAAAAGGCTCTGACACAGATATTGTAGAAACAAAACAGACTCAGGGAAGCAAGAAAAATCAATTTGGCAAAATGGCAGTGCTTGAAAAATTGTTTGAGCCAGCGTTTAAGAAATCAGCCCCAAGCCCTGTAAGGAGCAGACACAAAATCCCAGCACAGGTAGCAGGATTTGGAATATGCTGTTTCTTTTTACCATTGCCACCAGGTGCCACTCAGTGCAGGGTGTCCTTTGTACCAGGTGCTGAACTGGGACATGGGYTCAGAGGCCAGCAGGGGGCTGAGACTACTCTGGATTTTCTCAAACAGCAACAAAATGCTCCTTATTTCCCAACATTGGTCCTCCAGGTGACACTTGTTATCAGGCTGTGACCAGCAGTTTCAAGCAATGTAAGGACCCAAAGACTGAGACATTCCTGGCTGGAATTGCCTCTGGCTTTTTCATCCTCTTAACCTTCCTGCATAGTAGGAGAACCTCTTTGCCCACATCCCAGTGCACAGAAAAAAAGCCAGGGCACGAGCTGGATTGGGCTGCTATGAAGGAACAAACACATTCCAGTTTTCATACTGGGAAGAACTTGTAATGTGAGTAACAAATCACAGCTAAGCTGCACAGCTCTGACTTCTTCCTAGGACAACACTTATCCCAAAAGAATCCTCAGTTTTTGCTCTGAGCATTCMTCTGAGGAGYAGGCAGTTCTATTCAAACCTGAGGAAGAATTGGATTGGGAAGATGCTGGAAACACCAAAAACATTCTGTTAGTCTGCTCCTACAAAGAAAACATGATTTTACAGAAGAACACTTTTACAACCTTCTTTTACTGACCTGTGTTTTATTCCACAATGCACCTTCGCTTCTTGCTTGATCTGCTCCTGTTTTTCCCTGCTGCCCTTCAGGCCACACCAACCTTCTTTTGAAGCCTAAGCCATCCTGAGATTTATTTCTATCCTCTTTCTCCAGTAGTACAATCATCATCTTGATCAGATACAGCTCAATATTGGCAGGAGTACGTTTTCTAATTTCTTGAATTTTGGTAGTATCTTGGAAAATAGAAATATAATGTTAATTGTTTAAGCTCAGTTTTCTTATATTGTACAATACATTTGCTGCACCTCATTAAAGCACGGAATGGATTAAGGCATAGAAAAGGTAAGAAGGTGAAAATGTAAGGGGTTGACTGGTGAGATCATGTGATAAATTCCCAGCGTGTTTCCTGAGGATGCCAGTACTTACAGCAATACTTTATCAGTTTTTTTTCCCCCAAAAACATTTCAGTAAARGCAGATTTAAGAGGAATGTCTCAAAAACTTCTACACAACTGAGTCAAATGACTTGTAAAAGTCAGCCCCATTGTTATGGATCACAATTAAGTTATTTTACAACTGAACCTGAAAGGAAAYCAGTCTGCCCCAGCCTTCCAGGACTGCTGGGGGATGTAGCTGGGAGCAGCAGCTGCAGGTAGGTTCAGTGATGCTCACCTGAGAGGATGGGAGGGCTGCAGATGATGTCCCTGATGAGGCTCTGCACATCAGGGGTCAGACCCGCACGCTCCACGCTCACCGTGCGGCCCGCGGCCAGCGCCTGGCACAGGTGGGTGCCAACCACTGCCAGGGGCAGAGATCTGCTCTCACTTATGGCCCTCTGGGGAAACAAAGGTACAGGGCATGCACAGGGCTCAGGTGTCAGTCCCAAATAACAATCCAGAATCGCCGGCGCATGGCAGCGCAATAAAGCTCCCCAAAACACTGCTTCTAGATGTGTATAAGAGACAGGGTCCCAAATAACAATCCAGAATCGCCGGCGCATGGCAGCGCAATAAAGCTCCCCAAAACACTGCTTGATTCCTAATATCTATCTCATTTCTCATCCAGCTTGTCAAGTTTGTTTCTCCCTCAAAACTTCACAGCTTGAGTGCAACACCTTACCTTGAACTTACTTGAGATGAATGAGCTGTGGTGCACCTGACCTCTCAGGGGCCCACAAACACCACAACAAATTCCCCCTCATTTTCACACATTGGATGAATTCTCCTCCTAAAGCATTTGCTTTGAAGCAAAGCATCTCGAACTTGATTGACCCAAACTTGATTTTCTCAAGGACAGGTCTCCAATTGGAATCTGGTACTCTTCAAAAAAGCATATTTCAAGTTTCTGCTCGTTTCTCCACAAGGAATACACACACTGAGCATTTCACCAGGATTAGCGGATACAGCGCATCAAGTTGCCCATTAATAACTGTACAACTGTTTCTTGTTAATTCATCTTTAGGTACAGTTTTAACTCGGGYACCATCTGCCCCATACTCTTGGGAGGGGCAAAGTAAAAGCCAAAGCAACTCAAGTTTCTTCCTGTGGAATTAAAAACTCATTGTATCCCACCTCAGTTTTCCATAACACCACTTCAGAGATAAGTAAGAGCATCTGCCATTTCCCAGGAAAAACACTGCCTCAGAGGTTTAAAGCAACCTATCCAGCACCATGCAGAGGATTTAAGAGAAGTTGCACATCCCCCTCCTCTAGACAAAGCCTCCCTGCTGCCAGTTTTCAGCAAAACAAAAGCCTCCACAGCCCAGAGCTTACCAGGGAGTAATTTTTCTCTTGGAACAGGATATATGTGACCTCCTCTGAGGGAGAAAGGGCTCTAGCACGCTTCCAGGGAGATGCTTCTTTCTGAACCTTGGATTCAGCGGTGGGGAATGTGTCAGTCTGAGTGAGATAAAGCAGAATTAAATTAATTTTATCCCACTGACAACCCACTGATCACCCTCCCATTATCTGAAGTTATCTGACAAAGTAGCCCTAACAGAACCATTCATCTCTCTGGAGGTGGGTTTTGACTCCAACTCCATGTTCTTAAAAAAAGTAAAGGGAGGAAACACTAAAGCAAGGAGGGAATCCAGACGGACATCCACATGTTCCCATCTTACTAAAACCAGTATGGTATCATCCAAGGAACTTGGAAAAGAAAACCAGCCAGAACAAAGTGCCCAGGCCAACACATCATAGGTATTCCTCATTCCATGTGAAACTACTCCACCAGAACAAACTGTGGCATTCAATCTGCATGGAACACTTCTTGATTTGAGCTAAATTTTCTCAAAACAGACCTCCTGAAAACAACTATAAAACTAGACATGTTTTTGATTCCTATTGCTAGATCACAGCTTTTTTTTTTTTTGTGAAACAGAAAGACAACTCCATGGAGCTGTCCAATAGCTGCAGAGCAAACCCCATCCTTAATGTTCCTGCCAAGGAGAAGACACTTGATTTCATCATACCTGCAAACCATTTCCTTGGCAGAAGTCCTTAATCTCAGCCAGGAGAGGCATCAACATGGTGGACTTGGCTTCAGACACACCATCAATTTTCTTCAGGTTCTCGATGCTCGTAGGCCTGGTTTAGGATGAAGAATGCAACAACATAAGGCAATCCCAAAATATTGCTGCCTTTTAGTAGCTGGAGGAGGTACTTCAGATGCCTCCATTCTCCCAAGAGAAGAAGGAAAGGGATTTGTGGCTTGGCTTGCAAGCTCCCCAGTTTGCACAACATGTCTGCGTGCTGGCTTTACCTTATCCGGGCCATCTCCACCAGGATCTTATTGGTTGCCAAGACAGCTGGAGGAATTTCCTTCTCATTAGCTACCTTCTGTCTAGCAGTCAGCAGCTTGCCATACAGAGCAGTCTGGGAAGGAAGGAAGGAGCCAGACTCTCAGGAAGCAGCTCTACATCACTTGTAGGTACAATTGTTACAAGAGCAGAAGTTATCCCCTCCCTGATCTTCCCAATAATACACAAAAACCCTGCCATCCATTAACCCCTCCTTGTGTATTTCAGTCCTATTCTGGGACTCCTGTTTAAAACAACCCAGTAATTTGAAGTAATTTTGTAGTTTTAAGTTAATTTTAGGTAATTTTGTTCTGCTCAAACACAGAACAACTGTGGTTTGCAGGCTGACTGCAATTCTGAGATATCCTCCCAGTCCCAGTAAAGCTTACCTCAAGCTCTTTTTCTCTGGATGAAGCACTTGGTTGTTGGGGCTTCAAAGGAGATTTCAGCAGTGAGCGCCCTGAAACACTACAAAAAAAAAAAAATCAAATGTGAAGCAAGCCTTGCTTTAGATCACTTGATTCAAGGCCCAATTTATGTTGCCAGCTCTGCACCCAGAGCTGGCTGGGGTACAACCAGCAGTATCCAGACTCCCACTGAGTCCATGAGCTCAGGGACATTAACCCTTGACTGGACTGCCAGGATTACACTGCAACATCTGTCAGCACACAAGSTGGACTAAGAGACTCCTTTCCTAAGCACAGTGCAAAATAACTTCGTTTCACAGATTTTAACTGTCCCTAAAATAATCTGTCTTCACATGACTGCAGTGGCAACTATTCACCTAACTGATACAGCCTGTTCCTGTCATCTGCCAGCACCAGAATGGTGGCCTGAAGGAGGAATCCACTCAGAAACACAAGGTGCATTTAATCTGAAGCAGTACGTGAGCCTGGAAAACAAATTACTTGGTCTGCCTTTTTCAAGAGGTTATTTGATTTCTTTTGACCTGAGGGAGCCTTGAGTTGGTCTCAGTCTTCTCCAGACCAGTGCAGAAAGGCAGAGCCCTCCATGCTCCCTGATGTTAACTGTGAAATCTTGTAAACACAATATATTTTGAAATGTAATAATGCAGTGTACAGCAAGTTTTAGGTACTTGTCTTTTTTCAATGCATTAAACATTTCCACACCCCTCGCACAGGAAAATGCTCATTTTAATAATCCCCCAACAAGCAGTATCCCCATTTACACAGTCAAAATTAGGTAAAGCTGGTTTAATTCCCAATACTGTACCTGTTAACCATGTTAGTGTTTCTTGGAGGAGTTTGACCTTTTCTGTAACAGGAGAACATCTCATATAGAGATACCTTTAAAAAAACAGAACAACAAGACAAATGCTGATTTACCATCTTTGCACTGAGTTTGCTGTTGATAAAAATTAACTTGGGGTAAGCTGGGTTGYGTTTTTTATAACATGGGCAGGGATGGATGACACAGCAGGAGGGTTGTACTGGTACAGACCTGCTTGCCTGGTGACTGTGCTGTTCCTTTTGTGCCTGGGGAGCGCTGCTTGGCGAGCAGAGGCGAACGCCTGCTGCTGTAATGCAATTAATTACATCTTAACTCCATTGTACAGAGAACAAAACCCAACATTCTGCTAAATAAACTGATTTCAAGTCGGTACAAGGATGCATTTGGCAAATCGAGTTATTGATTAATTATTAGAATTGTTATTCTGCACAAACAGAACACTGAGGATCTCAAAGCCTCCTCCTGTTCAACCCTGCCCTCTCCACAAGCAGGGTTCAGAGACAGATCTGATTCAAGAGAACACACGTGCTACAATTACCTGGCAGAAGGTRTCTGCAGATTCAGGTCTTCAGTGGACTGTAACAGAAGACTTGGATTTGGGGCAGATCCATCCTTGGACAGCCAATTCCTACCCTGTAGGAAATAAACCACATTGCTTAGCTGTGGGTTACTCAGGAGGAGCTCTCAGTGGGTCCTTTCACTACCAAAAGTACCTTCTGGGTGAGCGCACAAATGGTTGCAAACTTGTTGGTCTGGGCTGAGACCTCTTTGAGGAAGCCTTCCATGATCAGCTGCTGGCAGAGCAGTTTCCACCAGTTCTCTGGCCACTCTTTCCCACAGCCAAAGAGAGGGTGCCTGCGGTACCGCTCTGGCAAGCGCTGCGAGCACTGCAAGGTTGGAAAGATCCTGTCAGATTTGGGCACTCCTTGCAAAGGGAAACTTCAAACACAACCAGTGAACCAAAAGCCCAGCATGTGAGGAGCCTCCTCTGAGCTATTCCACTCCTAATCTACTTCCTGCCAAGGCTGTGGCAAGTTCATTTTTCCCTAGATGCACTTGTGTAACAACCAGCAGCTTAACTGCAATAAAAGGTTAAACAAGGAACATAACTCACCCTAACCTCCTCAGTTTGTAAGCATAAAAAATATTTTGTTCTTTTTCTAATTTATTTCCAGTGACTTTCTTGCTTAGCATTTCAAAACAATTAAAATTAAAGGTGTATGGAAGTTAGTTTATACTTATTCTGGTACACTACTTCTGTGCTCAAAGTCAGACAGCAACACTAAGATACAGTGGTGGCCATTCTTTGTTTTATRTAAACATAAGCCAACTAATTGAGCRAAAATGTTTATCCTTAATTCTGAAAAGGCTGTTCCTTACAAGATAATCAAAATGATGCATTTTCACAAAAAATTAGAGGACAATCACCTTGCTTGTTGCATGGGGAGTGGAGCTGAGCAGTTTCCCAAAGTCAAGACTACCTCTCTACACAAACCTCCATCTCTCCAAGAAAAATGGTGCACACACATGAACATGCATGGATATCCATGTACTGATGGACAGATCAATTAAGAGGATCAATTAAATGGGGTTGTCACAGCCCCTCCCCTCAGAACACACACAAGGAGTTGCCCCATCACTTACAGACCCTCGAAGAAGCAGAATTGGCATTCTGGTCCCAAACTTCTCATCCAGGGCGCTCACTGCAGACAGCAGCTGGTGTGCTTGCTTCCCAAAGTCCTGCAATCCACCCTCAAAGTCACTGGGGACTGCAAGGGAGGAGCCACTGCAAGGCACAAAAGAAGCCAGGCTTAACACAAACCAAGTCCCCTCTCCCTTGCTCCAAATGCTGTCAACCCAGTGATTAAAGAAATAATTAAGTGAAATAACAAGTGATTACTTGTACTTAGTCTCTAATGTCAGTCCTTGTTCGATACATCTAAACACATTTAATTATTTGTACCAATGTAACTTCAAGACACATTTCTATTTCTATCCATGTAACTTCTCAGACACCTGTCCAACCCAACAGGAAGTTCTCCACCACACCTGCTGTTAAGAACATTGTCTCAGCAATTTTTGGAATTCAATATCAAAGTATTTACTAAAGGCTAGGTAAGGTTTGTTAATAGGAAAAACAAAACCACGAGTAAAGAAATACATAGCCTTTAGTGGGGTTGCTCTTTCTTACTGACTGAAAGAACACACTGAAACATTACTGGCACAAACAACTTCTAAGGAGAAAAAACAAGAATTACCTATTTCAAGTGATTTCAGTTCTGCAATACAAATTCACTACCAGGCTCTTTAGTAGCACTGCAAGGTGACTGCAAAGAGGGCAATTATGATCTTTTAAATTCTTTTTTAACTCAACTGTAGTAGAGGTCAGGCAAAGCTGTCCTAATCCTTGACATACAGAAATTCAGTAGCTAAATTGGTAACACTTCTCCAGAAAGCAGCACAGCCTAACACCGCACCTGGGATCAGAAGGCATCAGGCTAACAGCCAGAGCAAGGAATGCTTCACTGTAACTTCAGGGAAAGCTTTATTGTAACTACAGAAGGAGGTGACAAATGCGTTTCTGCTCATGCCTCCCTGACTATCAGCCTCCTGAGTCCCCCTCAGCACATCCATGAGATTATTAGCAAGGTTAAAAGAGCACATGTCAGCACAGGAGAACAGCTCCCTGGACACTGGGGCAATTTAGCCTTAGACACCTGGTACCACACACCATTTGCAAGTGTTGTCCTTTGGGATTAATTACCTAACAGGCCTTAAACTGATGAATAGAAGAGTTTTTCACTGAGTGGTGCTCTAATCCCCTTTTAGGAACTGTGATCCTGCTCTGCTTTCAGGCTTTCCCACAGCCTCACTTGGAGCTTATCACAGTTTGCTTYACTCACTGGAAAAAGGTTAGGGAGATGCCCAAAAATAAACCTCAGGCTGAACAGCTGCCAGATCAGATGTGTGAAAGTCAATTCTTTTAGATAATTTGCCTTCTAAGRCAGGCTGAGAGAACATAACCTCTAGGATCAGCCTTGAGGGAAGAAAGCTTACCTGGACCTGCAATTATCACAGCATTCTTCTGTGCCCATGATGCCAGAGGAAACCTTCCGGAGTTGTCTGTCTTCAAAATGAGACAGGATGATTCTACCCAAGGGAACAAAAAGAATTCAATAGAAGACCAAGAATTTACACATGAAATTTATTGCAGAAAATGGAGTCAAAATCAGCATCATTAATTAATTCAATGGGGAACCAATTATTTAGCCTTGATTCCTCTAAAGAAAAAGTKTTTTTTTTAAAAGAAAGCAAACAAGGAAATGTATAAATGTGCTGAAGGATGTACTTTTGATACTGCTTATTAATACAGAATAGAATGTTCTGTGCTTGTGGAACACATTGTGAGCCTGAGCTGCCTTCTGGCTATAGCCCCCAGCTGTGCCTGAGCCCCAGCAGCTCTTAGCAAAGCTGCCTGCAGTGACACAGCACTAAATAGCTGCCAGCACTCACTTCCTCCTGCAATCATTGGACACCAGGTACTTCTCCATCTTGGCCAACATCTTCAGCTTATACAGCCGGAATTRCTCATTGCGGATCTCGCCCAGGAGGCGCCTGAGACAGGAGCAAAAAACGCACAMCCTTAAATGCTGACCACTGTCAACACACCAAAAATGAGACATGCCAGACAATGCCCTCCAATTCACCAGGATGAGCTAGAAAAAGTATCCTGCTAAAACCAGACCCAAGCTGCCTGCCTGCTTCTGCACCATGGGGGATACCCAGGAGAGCACTTCATTCATATTCTTCCCAACATTATCCCAAAGAGGACAGAACAGCAGAGAGACACAGAGGTTCTTCCAAGCCCATGGGCTACTGTCACAGRCACATTTTCRGAAAAATGCCRTCGCCCAGGATTTTCTCCRGGGAAGCTGAGAAGCCTCAGAGAAAAGGAAAACAAGTTCTCATCTCATTTACTGGTCCTGTGTTCTACTCACATGTGGAATGTGTCTGGAGATTGTTCAATTGGTTTCATATGATTTGTTTTGACTTATTGGCCAAGCAAGGTCAAGCTGCCTTCTGTCTGTATCCTTTCTGTATTCTTTAGTATAGTTTAGCATAGCATTCTTCAATATGAGTATCATAATGAATTAGCCMTCTGAGAACACAGAGTCAGATCCATCGTTCCTTCCTTCGTCAGGGCACCCCACAAACACAACAGGCTACTGAAGCACAGTGAGCCATGGCCAAAGGGCCTGAGGAGMGAGGGCAGGGCTGTACCTGTTGGAGGCCAGGTCAGTGGCAGCCCAGAGGACGTGGCAGGCAGCAGGGAGGCCGTCACGCCCGGCCCTGCCCATCTCCTGGTAGTAGGACTCCATCTCCTTGGGGGCACCATAGTGGATCACCAGCCGAATGTCYGCCTTGTTGATGCCCATCCCGAAGGCCACCGTGGCCACAACGCACTGCAAAACAGTGGCCACGTGCAAAAAACCAGGTCTGGCTTACTTCATACACATTTGGTAATCTTCATCCTCAAAATTCAGCCTGAACTACACCAGCTTCACACCCACTTTGGCCAGGGCACAGCCATAGGATTGTAACATTGAGAGGGATGATGTGCTTTGGCAAATGCAGGAGTGTTTTCAAGAAGCTGTTCTCAACAGGCACAAAACAGGTCATGAAAAGGAAGACAAGGAGTCCCAGGATATCTCTGCTGCCCAGGAAAGAAGCAGCTCATAGAAGCTGTGCTCTTGTTCCAGCTGCCACCATTTCCCCTGGATACCACATATCTTTGAGGGAATTACTACAGAAATTCAAAAGATACACCTGGAATCTTATTCCTGTCAGCACAGACCAGCAATTTCTTCACCSAGAACTGCAGACAGAGGACATGGCTAACACAGGTTGATATTCCATAATTTTCTTCCACCAAAAACTCTGCATTTCTAAACAGGACCCAAGAGACTTTTGTTTCCTCCATACCTGAATTTCATCCCTCATGAACTGGTGGTGAGTGTCCCTCCTCTGCTTGTTCCCCATCCCAGCATGGTAGGTACCACAGGTCACGTTGAGTTTATTCAGTGCACACACCACCTGCTCAGTGGCTTTTCTTGTAGGGCAGTAGATGATAGTGGGGCCTTCAAACTCATACACAGAACTGCTGAAAGTATCAACAACATCATCATGTAAAGACACAGAACAAAAAAAGCCACCTGCCTGTAAAAAAAACATACCTGAGGGATCAAAACCAGGCTTAAATCCATACCTTCCTTTCCTAGTTAGGAACTGCTTCAAATCCCTYCAGATGTCTCCACTTTGCTGTCCAACCTCCAGGTACAGGTTAGGTCTGTCAAAGCTGGTGCAGGTGACCTGGGGATTCCTCAGGTCCAGGCATTCCACTATGTCCTCTCTGATTGAGGGACTCGCAGTTGCAGTCAATGCAATAATGGGGATCTGCAAAGAGACGTACAACAACATTCATGACCTCTCACTGAGCATTTTTACAACAAAAACCTCAAGAGTCTACTGATTCAGAACCTAAACAGGCACTTTAATGTGTTTATCATTGGATAAATTCAGTCATTTGAAAAAATATAGTTAATACTGAGCTTCTTGAACATTTTAGACTGAAGCTTTTGAGAGAGCAGACAGGAACACAACACTTGAAATGCAAAGTTTTATTCTGAATGTATCTTCCACGAGACCACAGTAATTCACTGCTGTGATTAGCTAAATTTAGGGAATATAGGATGACACTGACAARAAAAGCATGTTAAGTTCAGGTCTAAATTTCTGAGCTTATGCAGTAAGTGCTTGAGGAGTGTCCAGAAATCAGTGGCATGCTCCTACCAGCCACTTGGTCAGGTAAAATAAAATCCTCCAATATGAAACCAGGGGCTTAGGGACATCATCTTCCTCAGCACAGGAATCCAAAGCAATTTAAATTTCTTAAGTTTCTGGTAGTCCAAGTTCAGAACACCCTTTGTTTAAACACAGGGAAAAACCTACAAACCCAGTCATTGACAGGGATGCTCCAACTCCCAACCAGCATGGTCAGTACACGCAGAGCATGACATGAAAAGGCTGGTATTTCCAAACTACCACCCAGAACCTTCTTCTTGCATCAGAAACCTAACTCAGCCAAACCTCACCCAGGGCAGAGTCTTCTTTAACAAGCCCAAACTTKTGAAGGAGCTCCTGAAGTCATGGCCCCACTCGGAGATGCAGTGAGCTTCATCCACAGCTATGAGGGTGATACCTGGGGGACACAAAACCACAGCAAGTTCCAGCTTTCCTGAGAAACCACCAGCAGGGCTTGGGTTTTTTTCCTAGAATGCTTTCTGCTGCACCACCTTTAGYGCCTCTCTCATAAAAAAGGCCCAGGAGCTTTTACAGTCTCTCCRCCCAACCACCACAATCCAAGCTCCATTCATCCAACATCCCTCACATGGCTCAAAATCRCCAGTTAGCTCCAACAGGAGCTTTTCCCACTCACTGCTTCTCAATCAGTCACCAGTAAGAATTCCAGATGCCATTTGTTGTATTTCCTGGATTGTAACACAAAGCCTGATGGTCTCAGACAAACTCATATGATTTTTTTTTCATCTTGTGTGATGAATGGGAATGAATGGTGTCACTACTCTCACCAAGAAATGGGTGAGAAGTCTCCAATTACCAAAAAGGCTTAAACATAATGATCAATTTCAGCTGCCTGGCAACTCACCCACAGTCTTACCTCCAACTTACCAACAGTTCGGTCAAGGTCCTGAAGTAACTCTAAGTTCCCTGAGCAAAACTCTGGAGTCATGTATATGACTCTGTACTGACCCCTGAAAGATCAGAAAAAAATACACTGACACAGAAGATCCCAGACAATTCAGTTCAATAAAATCATGATGGCATTGAAAAACAATATGAGAACAACAGATTTCTGATGGCAAACAAGAGGAATTGAGTGAAGTCCAGAGAAAACATTCCAGAACCACAGGAAAGCAAGGCACTGCAGGAAAAGCAAAACCAGATTTGCCAGCCTTTGGAATAAGAAGGGACTGCTGTGGTGCTGACAGACACAGGCCTAAAACCTGACTAAAATCAGGTATAAATCAGAACACAGCTGAGTCACTAAGCTCCATTTCCCCAGCCAAAAGGCACTGGAGGGTGGCTGTAGCCTCCCACATTCTCAGCCTGGGTGAATGCAAACAATATCCTGAGTGCCAGCTCCCAGGGCTGGGCCAGAACCAGGAGTTTCAGTGGTGATGGAGCAGGGAGACATCCCACCCCCCTTAGCAGCCCTTTGTCACAGCTCAGAGTACCAGAAAGCTTGGCTCAAACTCACCCTCTGATGGAATCCTTGACCTGTTTTGACTGAGCTGAACCAAGGAAACAAGCTGGAATCCCTGTCATCCTGCAGAAATAAAAAAGCACAGTCATGAACAGACTCCCTCTCCAAGCTTTAGCTTCCAGCCTGTGCCAGCATTTCTAAAGGAAGTTCAAGCTGTGAGGTCAGACACCGCTTTCTTCAAGGATCTTTGTGTGAAACACCTTTTGAAAAAGCAGGAGTGGTGCGTGGCTCTTCCTGCCACCCAAATGCTCTTGCACTCCCCTCCACAAGACACACACTGGATTAATAGGAATCAGAGAAAGGAAGACCATTTTACTTGCACAAGTTCACAATTAAAACATGCAAAATAGGCTAAATCTATTTTCCTCAACTCTTCACTGCAGCAGCTCCTCACATTTGGATATAAGCCTTGCTAGCCCACAGTTTTTTACCTTTTGTGAGCTACTGATGCTCCATCTGCTTGTTTTAAATCAGGTGACTGGTTTTTAATGGCATAATAAATACCAGCCCAACTGATTGATATTTTACCTCTTAGCTTGGTGATTTCCTGCATTATATCATAGCCCTTGATTTCCACAGCTGCTCAGTCCAAACTGCAGCCAGACTGACAGACAAACTGCTGCAGTCTGTACAAATTCAGTCTCCTCAGCCTTCAAAATGAATGACCCACTGGGAAGGCAGTGAATAAACCCCTTCCACTGAGGAAAACAGTGGAAAAGTCYCAGAGACACCCTGCTGAGCAATAGTCAAAGAGCTTAGGCTGTCCAGCCATTCATCTGCACACAGCCACGACATGCAGCAGAAAATGCCACATGTCACTGGTGTTCTTCACTTTAAAGCACCTTCATATCCCCTCTAACACAAAAAACTCCTTTTCCCAAGGTGGACAAAGCAGGAATGAACCACACAACTCAGCATGAGCCCCACAGCTCAGTGCAAAAGTGTCAGAAGTGAATGGCTCTTACAATAGGAAGTGAATACATGTGGAGAAAGCATTATCAGGTATTAAAAATCAAAGAGATTTATCTTGACAACACCTAAAACCACTCATGTCAGAGTGATTTGGTGTCACCCACAAGTTCCCCCCTCAGATCTCTGAGGAAGTGAAGAGGTCAGGTGTTGGGAGACCTACTACACTGTCCCTCTTGAAAGCCTGTGCTGCAGCTTTGATCTGGAGTGCCAACAGCTCCCAGCTATACTGGGTTCAGATGTCACCCCTCAGAGCCAAAGCAAACCTTGACACGAGTCTGACAGCCTCACACAGCTCCCCCACCACTCTGGTCTGGACACAAAAGGCCTGTGAACCCAGAAATAAGTGCCTTCAGAAACCTCTCAGCAGCATCCATCCTTTGCAAGCTCAGCCTCTGGTTCACCCACATGGCAAACCCAGGGATGTGAGACTGCTGACAGTCACACAAGGGCTGCGTGTGCTCCRTGAGACACACAAGCCCTGCAGCTGYCACCCCAAGAGCCTCCTGCAAATGGAAACACCCAGCAAGGGCACAGGCAGCATCCCTGTGTGCCCAGGGGCAGCCAGCAGCAGCCTGGCACTGCCACCATGTCACTCACGTCAGCTGCAGCACCTGGTCCTCCATCAGGGAGATAAGAGGGGAGATGACAACTCCTGTTTGCCCAGTGTAAACAGGAGGAAACTGGAAGCACAAGCTTTTTCCATAGCCTGAGAGGGAAAAAAAAAAAAAAGCAGAAGTGAGACACCATGCTTTCTATGCAGCTACAACAGACAATTCTGACACCCCAAAAAACCCAGCCATGTTTGTTGTACTGCTGTCTRCCAAAAAGGGAATGACTTTCTATTGTTTCTTAGGATGCAGCGGTAACTCACCAGTTGCCATGACAACAAGATTATCTCTTCTGTCTTCCAAAAGAGAATTGATCACTTTCCACTGGACCCTTGAAATTAAACAAAGGGGAATATTTGATTTTGGCCACCACAGATAACAAGTAAATTGTATGGAACTGCATATTCTGCTGGATTGTGGGTTAAAGGGACCCTTGGGGCTGCCTCAGAGCAGTGTCCCTGCACGCTGCAGCCACTCAGACACCCCAAGTACTGCAGGCAGGGCCCGAGTGGGGATCTCTAACAGGACTCAGGCAGGCAGCACTTGAAGCAGGAGATCACTGATCTCAAATAACACCTGCAGTTTTCACAGCATTTGTGGATCACTTATCTCCAAGAGAGTGTGAAAAAGACCTGGATTTGTTTGTTGCCATTTTTTTCAAGTGAATAGTAATAAAAACATCATCCAGGTTGGAGGAAAGGCAGGAACACCTACACCAGAATGTCCATTTTAACAGAAAACACACTCACGGTTTAAAAGAAGAATGCCCAAAATAGGTCTTGAGACACATGATGTGGCTTTCTGCAGGCTCTGGCAGCAGTGGATCTTTAGTGGGAGAGAGGAGAAAACACTCTTTTGGGATTGGATTTTAAAAAGATAAAGCACTGTCTCCACAAGCAACAGTCTGCTCATGGTTTGTCATGCCCAGGGGTTAGAATTTGGGCAATTCTAGTGAAAAGAGAGATCTCAAACTCCAGATATTTTCACGCTGGAATGAAGGATTGAAAAAAGCAAAGAGGCTCCTCAGAGACCCTGCATGAGGAGAACATATGGCTTGATTAATGAGATAAAGCAATAGGACTGCAATGCATAACTGCATCATCTGGAACAGGATCACCCAAACAAGTCAAGGTGTGCTCCTCCTCACATTTCAGCTGCTTTTCCCCATTTCATTTGTCTCCACAGGGACATCCCCAAAGCAAGTCAAAACCACCCACAAGGCAGAATTTCTTCAGAATTCTGTCATTCAACAGCAACAGAAGAGCACAGAGGTGTCACCTCCCCTGTGCTGTGTTCTGAGCAGGTCCCCCACACCCCCAGGTGAGTTTTACTCCCATGAAGCAGACATCAGCTGACCAAGGCAGAACGTCACTCTCTCCTGCCAAGCACACCTTTGTATTTTAATCTTCACACAGTCCCAGCTCCCCTTAGAAATCCAGGTAAGCTTGACCTTCCCATTTTTAGAAACCCATTCCTAAAAGTCACTATGCTTTCAAGGCRGCTTCTACAGACAGCGATTTTTAAAAATTTATTTCACCATGCATTAAGACTTTTAAAAAACCATACCCAAATATTCCTCCTCCTCTTCCTCAATGCCTTCATCTTCATCATCTGGTGCTACATCCACTTCAGGAGTTTTCCTGGCTTTACTGGACTCTCCTTCAGGTAGAACTCCTTCACAATCATCTACATCTTTTAGAGACTGAGCAATTAAGAAGAAAAAAGTTATTTTGGAGCATGGAAGGGTAGATAAAATGCCTCTCTCAAGTAATAAGATAGGGGAYCCAATTTTTAATCCAGTTATAACAACTTTAATCTAGCAGGTGGATCAAGTCCAAGTTGGTGGAGTAAAGATGACACAGGAGGCCAATGATACTCCAGTCTAACCCCAGCAAATGGAATTCTTTAGGTATCCTTGTGTTTATTCTGTCCCTCTTCTGCAAGCAGCACCTTTCTGCTTCATATTCCCTCCCATTAACTGTGCTCCCAGAGCAGCATAATTATKAACAAAATTTTAAAATAAACCCTCTGGCACTCACTTTGAGCATCTCCATTTCCAGCTCTTCATCACTCTCAATGACACAGGACACATTTTGTTCATTGTCTGTGGAACACGCCTCCTACAAAATCAACACAATTCTCTTAGGAGCAAAGTAATTTCTGAAAATTCAAGATAATTAAGCTCAACATTCAGCTCTGAGGCCTGTCCATTAAAAACAAAACATCTGAAAGAAAAATTTGCCATTAAGAAGTGTTCATTACCTCGGGTGCAGCTTCACTGCCCAATTCCTTGGCAGCCTGACGTTCCAAGACCTGCAGCTCTTGCTCAGTAATGTCCAGGGACATGAAGTCATCCCTGTCCTCTCTGTCTGTGACCCTGGCTGCTGGAGCCCCATTTTCCAGAGCAGTGTTACCTCTCTCTGCCTCCTCCCCACTCATTTCTTCCTCCCAGAGGACAGCCAGGGTAGCATCAGAGCAGATGTTGAGGTCACCTTCAGGTTGCTCAGCACATTCTGCTTTTTGTGCTTTGACACTTGCTGACTTGGCTTCCAAATGTGTTCTGTTTGCACCACAGCTCCTCTCCAGCCCAGAAGGGGAACCTGAGCCCAGCAGGGTGGCTTTCAAGGCACTGATGTTCCCTGATATCTCTGCTAGTATTTCTGTAGCCCTAGGAGGTAAAATCAAGGAAAGTAAAGCAAAATTACAGCAGCAGTTATTACACTTCAGAACAAAATTCAGCCAAGTTCAGGGTCAAATCCCTTGCAGTCAGACCAGTGAAAACACATATTCCTACATATAAAAAAAAAAGCATTTTCCTGGAAAACAACAAACAGGTAACAGATGCCTGTTGAAAGACATATACTTTGTTGTATGGGACCTGGGGGATCAAAAACAAAACACTGATTGTGGAGGTAGAGACAAGTCAGCACAAAACTGACCTCTGCAAGTTCTCCAGTTGTCCAGGAGAGTCAGGGATGTGAGAAGCCAGGTCTGTTATCTCTGCAGCCAGGGATGCCAAGCGCTCCTTCACACCCTCAGATGTGGCATCTGTAACAAGTGCAACAACTGGTTATTTTGTAACAATTGATTTGTAATAATAACATATCTACGTCAAGAACTCCTGCGACTGCATCCCTACAACACTTACAGCTGGTAAAACAGCATTTCCCAGGGCTTAAAAAAAAAAAAATCAAGCACAGAGAATCAGGCCAAGCTTTTAAGTATTCCACCACTGCGRTTCTTCCATCACACAAGCTCAGGGAAAACAGATACACAATGGGAACAAAGCAATCCCTCCAGCTCCTGGAAAAGAGCTGCTAACACAGACATGCTGACTAAACCAAGGCCAAATCCTGCACCTCAGATCAAGGGGACAGCACTGCCACTGCTGCTTTTGGCAAGAAATTAAAACTGAGCCAAAACAAAAAGGAAACAATCCCCTCACCACCTCTTTTTCAACCTTAAGCTAACTGTAATATCTTTTTTATGAAACACAGAACCGAACAAAAACCAGAGAAGATTTTAAAATCTTCTCTGACCAAGTAAATAATGTTAAGCTGCTCTGAAACATTTGAGTCCTATTGAAATTCCTCAATAAAAATATTACTTCCTAACACGGTTTGTTTTGTGGCCCTATTTCATCTTAAATTAGGTGTTTGTCCCTGCATCAGCAGCACTGAAATTAACTCACTGAAGTGTTTCCATAAACAAACAGGAATGACAGCAGGAATTCTTCCCATCCCTGTGTACAGCAGAGACAAACACAAAAAAACTGAGAGCACCTTCCTACATCCCATGGAAAACAGGCACAGAGTATGGGCACCCTGGGCATCCAAGGCCTCTTGCTCCCTCTGCAAGTCATCTGGAATCACCAAGAAGCCAAACAAACCTGGCACTATTTTAATATATATATTGATTTCCCTGCTGAGAAACAGAATATGCAATTGTACATGGGATAAACTCCTTATGCCTGGATGGACAACCTACCTTGGTTCATGCTACGTAATTTCAGGTCACTCTTATTCATGTTTTTCAGTTTTTCATAAACAATGTAGCCAGCCTAGGAGGGAAAAGAAACTATTACTACTCTGTACTCCTGAGAGAAAAAATAAAAAAAAATTAATCAGGAGTTAATCAGGCAAATCATGGCAGCAATGCAGTGTGACCAGCAGAATTCCAAACTGGAATATGGCTCCCATCATACTAATWACCACCCTGACTCCACTGTCCATCAGGACCAGGTTACATGCTACAGAATGCTGCACTAAGGGCCAAGTGCTGACTTGGGACTCCCTCTGGAATGGATCCTCTTACACAGATCCCAGAGTGGGTCATCTCAGCTGCTGGCTGCACACAGAAAGCTCCCAGTGCTCAGCTCCCAGTGCCACCATCTGCTCACCTCATTCAGATTTCATGCCCTGCTCCAGGAGAAGAGCTACAAACACACCAAGATGGATTCAGTGTGTTTAGTATTTCCCTAGATATGAATAATGAGTTCTAACAGAAAAACACAGCCTAAAGCCAGCAATGTGCTAATTAGGCTACACGTGTTGAAAAAGAAAAGTTACTCCCTCATGTTTTCCTGGGAGGCTRCAAAAGGCAGGCCAGGTGAACAGAGCAAAGTGGGAAAGATGCACTGCCTGGAAAAAAAATGGCTACAAAGGATGAACCAGGCACAAAAAAATTTGAAATCTTTTCCAGACTGTTTAGGATCTTCACAGAGGCTAAACCCCATATGGCTGAACTTTTAACTAAACTAGATATCAGAAAAGAAACCACTGTCCCACTTCCCTTCCTCCAAGCCTAGAAATAAGAGACAAAAAGGTTTTTTTCTCCTTTATTTTCTCCCAGGAAGCAGGTGGCACCTGGTAGCATATTGGCAAAACCCTTCACAGAACTGCAGATAAACCAAAATTCATCCAAATTACTGAAAAAACAGGGACTTCTGGAGAAGCACAAAACTCATATGGAACTAAACTCTCCCTGATAATTCATCTTGTGGTTCTCCTGTATTAGCCACCAGTGAAGGCTGTGTTTTTTCCAAGTTTTGAATTTCACCTCCTATACTGTATTTAACAAGGTTTGGGTTAATTAGCAGCTGAGAAATATGACAAAACCAGAAGGAAATGGATCCAGAAGTGGTAAAAAGGGACTAAAAAATACCCAGCAGCTGGGAGCACACAGGAGAAGGGATTCCSTTCCAGAGGCTGGAATGCTCATCCCTGTGGTACATACATAGGCATCTGTGGCTGCACAGAGCTTCTACTCCTTATTGAAACTTCTCCCAGTTGCTGCAACTCCCCCTGACATCCAAATTGTGGTTCTCCTGTATTAGCCACCAGTGAAGGCTGTGTTTCTCCAAGCTGCTTTTGAATTTCACCTCCCAAARGGTATTTAACAAGGTTTGGGTTAAGTAGCAGCTAACAAAGATGACGAAACCAGAAGGAAACACATCCAAAAGTGGTAACAAGGGACTAAAAAATACCCAGCAGCAAGGAGCACAGTGGAGAAGGGATTCATTCCCTTCTGAGGAGGCTGGAATGCTGTGGTACATACATAGGCATCTGTGGCTGCATAGAGCTTCTGCTCCTCCTTGAGTGGAAACTCCTCCCAGTTGCTGCAGCGGACGGACGGATCCTTCAGCAGCTGCCTGCCAAAAAGGTGCTTCACCAGGCCATTCAGGCTCCACGTCTCCTTACACTTCAGCTGGYGAAAAGAATCCAAACAAAACACCAAAAGCAGAGGATATGTTTATAAAGGAAAGCATCTGCACCTCCCCAAGAAGAGCAAAGCGTACTCAATCCCTTGTTAGCAGCAAAGAGCTCTGGGTTAGTCAAAGCATACTTAGTTTTTCAAAGCAGTGCTGTCACAACATCAAAAATATGAAGCATCTGTACAAAACAAGCTCTGGGTTGATAAAATAAAAGCCCTGGACTTAAACAGCACCCCCTCTCTCCTCCAGGACTTTCCTGCTATTTGCCTTTCTAATTAGAAAAACCCAGCATCCAGCAACAGGGATTTACCTAATAAAACCACAGCAATATTAAAGGCTGCCTGTGTGTGGTGGACATCTTTTGTCAGGCTGAAGCCAAGCACAACGCAGAAGAGCACAGCTCTAGCCCAGGACTCCCAGGCCTCCAAAAGCCCCCCCAGCATGTGCTGCCTCCAATTGCCTTGGCAATCCCTTGTCACAGTGGCCGCACCCTGCTGTCCCCAGAGCCAGCCTGGGAAACTTTGCCGTGGTGCCCAAGGATCCAGGCCTCATGGGCACAGTCTGCTGCTATTTCAGCCTGGAAAATGTGCCCAACTGCAGGGRGGAACAGCAGCAGTGCAGCATTAGCAGCTCACTGCCTTGAGTCTGCTATTTAAAAAACCCTCCCAACTTTTCTTTTTAGGCTCCCCCACCCCTTCCCCTCCCATTGTGCCATTATATATAACCRTGTTCTCCTGTTCTCTTTCAAGTTTATTTTTGGTGTGTTTTCTCTTCAGCAGAAGACTTTTAAGCTGCTCTCAGAGATCACATTGCTCATCTTCATAACAAATTATCCCGAGTCAAAAGACAGAATAAAGAAAAAAAAAYGGGGGGGGACTGAGGAAACTCCAAGGTGGACAAGTAACAGCTCCTCTTGTTGCTTGAGCAAAACAGTTAATTTGTATCATTTCCAATCCCAACTCCACAGGGAAAGCACTGAGCTGCACCATAGAAGGAATGAGAAATATGTGGAGAGACCAAGCACAGGTAAGGTGCACACAGAAAGAAAAGCTTTAAGGGATGTGCTAGAAATCAGAAAGATTTGGAAAGCAATAAACCTTGGGCTCCCTTCCCCCTAAAAGACAGCCCAGGTGGCCCTGCATCAAACCATCTCTGACACAGAACTGAAATTCAGGGCGTGCCAAAGGCAGCACAACCTGTAAACAGCAGCTCAGCAGGTGCTGGAAGCAGCACCTGCACCAGAGCTGAGGGGASACCAGCCTGAGAATCACAGGGATGCAGATATTCCTACAGAAAATCCATTTCCAGACTGTGTTGCAGGGAGGGCTTCAAGGAAGACCTTGAGCCTCCCTCCAAGAAGCAGGGCTGCCTCCTAGCAGCCTGTTGATGAGGCTCAGCCACTGCTGGGACAATGCCACCACTGCCAGCAGGACAATCTGGCCATTTCCATCACCAAAAATTAAAGGAAAAGCACCTGCAGCTGAATTCAAAAGGTACATCTTGTAAACACMTGAACAGACCTGAGAGGAGACAGATGTTGATTAAAAACTGGCTCARTGGAAGACAATAGTTACTTCTGCAGGCTTTGAGAGGTGTTTTTAAGCAGTTTCTAAATAAGTTACAATAGATCTCTGCTTTATTCCACAGAACAGGTTTGCTGTTGGAGTGGAACTCCAACCAAGACAAGGAAGTCTCCCTTTGCACAGCAGCACCATAACAAGATTCCCTCCCACAACAAAAAGGTTTTAGAGTTTTACTTTCTCATTAGCAACGTCAGCCAGCTCCACAAAGCTCTTCAGTTTGATCTCAAAGTCACTCATCAGCTTCCATTGATCTCCCTCAATTCCTACGCCAACCTTTTTAATTGTTTCATCTTCGAGCAGCCTTTTGAGTCCCTTGGGAAAACCTAAAATAGATTAAGCCCAAACATGAGAAYCTAAATACTGGAAGATGCCAGAAAGTCTAATGGAAATGACAAAATCCAAGCACAAAGGCCATCTGCAAAATCCTGGGCTTTTAAAGGAAAAGCCACCAAAGTTCCTCTGTTTATTTGATTTCTCCCTGGAATGACTTGAAAACTTCAACTGGTTGTGATGGGTCATCTGCAGACCAGCAAGAAGGAAATACCTGAAATACACAAATRATCCTGCACCTACCTGGAAACAAACCAAGTAAAAAAAGCCAAAACATTATTTGTCTTTCTGATTGTTAAATCACACAACAAAAAAGCAACCCCACACTGGAAAAGACACTTCAATTCTCAAAATGTTCATTACATGAAATCAAACATTATTTTACTATTTTCCCCATGATTTCCTCACAGTTTTTGCTATTTCACATTTCTGGGCAAGAGTTGAAACCATAAGCATGGGAAATCCCCAGCAGCACAGATTCTCTGGAGACAAACTCACYGCTAAGGCTGGGCTGCTCCAACAACAGCATTTGGAAAACAGAACCCACCAACCAGCTGCTGTGCCAAGCCCAAACATGCCAATCCTGTTAGGAAGCAAAAACCCACAGTGTTCAAAGATGCACACAGATACTCAGTTTRATATTTTGATTTCTCCCAAACTGATGGCACAGCAAACCTGGATCAAAGGGTATTTTCAAGCTTACAGAGCTGAATTAAAGCAGGCAGCTTTCTCATCTCATTTTCTGCAGGGAGAACAGCCCCAGACACTTCATCCTTGAACAATAACAGCCTTTTGCTCCCCTGTGTGTTTGCTCCCATTTAAAATTCAGAGCATCTTATTTAAATCCATACCTTCAGGACCCCACAGCTGGATATCCTGAATTAGTCTCAAGTGCCAATCTAGTACCTGCAAACACAGAGAACTGCACAGGCACACAGTGCTCACCTGCCTTGGCTCTCATTGCAAACACCACCTTTTCCCAGCCCTGCAATATGCATTTATGTACTTCAACAAACACMTGGCACCACTGATTTTATTTGTGCACAATTGTCTCTGCCCTTTGCTGGTTGCCACTGCATATTTGCAGCCACAGGCAATTTCCTGTGCACTGGAAAATTGCAGATCCACCCCAAAGCTTTAAAAAATAACTGGTAAAAACCCCCCAGACAGCAGCAAGCTGGTGCTGTGAGAGGCAGACAAATTACAGCATTCCCAAAGCATGTGAGACACGGGAAAAGATGGAAAATCCCCCACATATAAAGAGKATTCAACCAAATAAAAGCCTGCATATGTACAAGGGGTTTTCAGCTAAGGSAATCATCACTACAACCTTCCAGGATGGGCACTCCCCAGTGGACAAGTCCTGCCCCATTTCCTAGAAAAGAGAATTTTTTGGTTTTTTGTTAGTCAAAGTTGAAGATTGTGCAAAAGCCACAATCTGAGAAACACACCACAATTTGAGAAATTTGTAAGGAAATTTWAAAAAAACACTAAAAAATGGAAAATTATGAACAATCTTCCCAATAAATAAATAAATGTGGTTTTGCAATTTATGCACAGTCCAATAAGGCCCAATTCCTCCTGCAGGAGAAAGRTTTTTTGCTAGGACTTGCTGGTTTTTCTTGTGGTTTGGCCACATTTCTGCAGATCACATACATTGCCATAAGAAGCAGAAATTGGCTCTGGTCCCTGCCCAAGTCACTCAGTTCAAAGTGCATCCTCCACTGGCAAGAGGAGGCACTTTGGAAAACCATCCAGAGGGAAACTTCCCCTTTAGCTGTACCACAGCAGCCACACAAACATCTCCCCTGCCAGAAGCAGAAGCATTGCAGCTCTTTATGGCTCTTCTTCCCRCAGCTTCCTCTCCTCACATCATTTTCCTTTGTGCTCTCCAGCCTCCCTGATGGAATAGCCTCCAGCAATTAAATTTTCCACCCCATTTGCTCTAAATGACAAAGGATTGAACACCAACATTAAAATTATCACTATTATACCTCAGCATGAGTCCCCCAGGGAAATCAGAAACCTCTCCCAGGCATAGTTTTAATCTAACATTTTAAACCAAAGGTTATAAAATTGCAATCTCCCTCCCTCATCCCTATTTTCCCTATTTGGAAGCTTTTATTCACATCCATAATGAATTCAGCCTCTGCTAAGCACACCCCCTTCTCTCCCCACAGCTGCATCACACCAGGTACCAGGACTCTTTCCCAAAGCTGATGTCACACAATGCAGGAATTGGGAATAAAGAGCACAAGAGCCATCATTTTTGAGGCTCCTTGTTGAAGCCAAATTAAAAAAAAAAAGAAAAAAAAAKCAAAAATACCAAAACACAATAACACCCACAGCCTGCTCTATTTAGGTTCACTGTTTATTTTGGCACTAAACAGGAAACTCATTAAAGGAGCAGAGAATTAAATTTTTAAAASTGGAATAAAATATTCCCACACCCTGTTTTCAAACACATCTAAGATAGCCTTAATATGCAGGCATCACTCAAAGAATAAATCCCTTTACTTTAGTGGGAAAGGGAAGGAAAAGGGTGGGTTTTTACTGTCCCATGTGGTAGGATATGCCAGCCATTGCTCAAGGCTTCAGTTCAGAGAGAACCAGGAGAAACAGAGAGCAGTTCATGCCCCAGATAAGAGAGGAAGCACAGTACCTGCCATGGAGGAGACGTGGAACAAGTAGCACCTGTCCTCAGCCACACACATCTGGATTACAGCTGTTCTGGCCATCTTGCCCCTGGTGTAGGATGGGGGCCACTCGATGTCAAAGCCCACAGCAGCRCCCTCTGACAGGCTCTGCCTGGAAAGGAGCAGATATTCCCACATTTACCTGCTGCTCCAACACCTGGCACTGACAGCAGAGGTTGTGTGACACGCCCATGTCACACCTGCAGGGCACAGAAAGCATCTCACAGCTCTGAGCACTTGGTGCTGACCCACAGAGCCCCTGAAATGCTGCAAAACCCTGCAGATCTGCCTGCAAACACAAATACACATTGGTAATAAACAGCTGCAGGTGGTGGGTGCAGAGAAGGACACTCAGCAATTACCAGCACATCAAAATTAAACTGATTTCCTACCTGATTTCCTTTCCAGTCAAATCAGAGCAGGTCAAAGGGAAATGAAACAAGCTCAAAACACCTTTCCCACACCACTCCCTTATTCCCTGGACTCCAAATTTCCCACCTCTTCCCCCTCAGCACCACAACAGGGACAGAACCTTTAATCCCCACTACTAAAACTTGACCACACGGGCCTCAAGGACAGGCAGAGGAAAACAGGAATAGTTTTTATTCCTGTAAAAGGTTCACCCCAGGATCCCTTGGAAGACAGTCCTTTATTTATCCCACAGCACTGGAAGAGTTGTACACAACTTTTTTCCCCCAGCATCATGAGTTGTGCTACACAAAAAAGGGGAAAATAGTATCTATTTGCACCACAAATTTACTGTATTTTCTTTAAACATACACTCCCAATTAATGGATTAATTAGGAACTAACACTTGTCCATGAAGCCAGTGAAGCACATGGAATTATCCATCCTGTGAAAGGCACTCAGTCTGCACTGGAGCCTCTGCTCTGAGGGACAGAAAGACTCAGCAATGGCACCTCCCACCAACAAGGCCAAATGGGAAACTATTCCCAAGAGCTGAGCCCCTTCCAAAAACACAGGAGCACTCAAGGGAAAGATGGAGAAAAGTGAGTGTGAGCTGTTACCTGATATCTTCTGAGAGGAGAGAACAGTCACTGGCTTCATAGCTATAAACAACAGAGCCAGAGAACTCCAGGAAAGGCAGCCCATCCTCCAGAACACTCCTCTGGGCACCAGGCTTCTGAGAAAGCAAATTTGGGAAAGACTGGTTATCCACCACTCCCCTCCTCACCAGGGACACCCATCCCAGCCAGGCTCACACAGCCCCTTCATCAAAACATCTGGGTTCCTACCCCAGCTTCTCTAGTGAACAAAAAGTCAAAATTACCGTTGTTTCACCTGATAACTTTTAATAGCCAAGCTACTAACCACTTACTAATCAGCTAATCATTTACTCCCACTTGGTGGAATAAAAGCTGCTGAACTGCACCTTCTGCTCTCCCCTCCCTCATTAATTAATTAAATATATAACTATTGATCATTTATGATATATTAATTATCAACAGTTACATAATTAATTAATTAACTAACGAAATGATTATATATTTACTAATATTACCTATTTACTAATATAAATATTAWCTATTATATTATAGTTATATAAAAATTGTATCTAAATTTACATATTGTATTTATATAATTATACAAATAAATATTATATATTTTCTAATTAATTATATAAATAATTATACATTTTATACCACTTGGTGAAATAAAAGCTGCTGAACTGCACCCTCTGCTCTCCCCCTCCCTCGTTAATTAATTAATTACCTAACTGTTGAAGCTGTTTCAGGGATGGTCCCTCCTCATGGGCATTTTTATACTGAACATTTGGGCATTRTTACACTGAACATTTACACATTCTCCAGAGCTGGGTTGTTCTGCAGTGAGCCAGGACCCACCTTTATGTGCCCCAAGGAAGCTTCCTCCTGGCTCTCTYTGAGCATCCACCGGGGATACTTATCCCGCAGGCCAGCAGCTACCACATCCATTTCTGCCACATTGCTGGGATTAATGAAAACAACAACAAGAAATCAAAACAGTCAGCTACCACATCAATTTCTGGAACTAATAAAGACAAGAAGAAGAAATCAGAACAGTCAGCAGCTCATGTGGAGGTCAACTGTCACTATCATCAGGCCTGAGCAAGGTTATGAAAATATCTTCATTTTTAATTAATTTTCAAGGCTAAGCAGACTTTTCCCTTGGTGTACAGCAGCACAACCAACACCCCCCTACATTTCAACACCAAAAAGCATTTTTACACTAAAGCACGACAACAGCCACGGCTAACACGCCTGATTTGCCACACGAACACTGAGCACCGTCAGCGCTGGGCAGGCCGCCGGGGCCCCCTGGGAGCGGCTGCCCTGCTGTGCCCCAGTCACCCCAGCAGCGCACTCACCGCTTCAGCCGGTGTCCCCTCGCCGCCCGCGGCAGGCCGGCAGCAGCTCCGAGCGCGGCGAGGGGGCTCCCAGCCCGTTCGGCCGCCGCGGCCTCCCCGCGCCCCGGTCCCTGGGAGCGGCGGGCCGCCCTCACGGAGCCCGAGCCCGCATTGCGCGTCACGCCGCGTCGCGCCCTAAATACGCCACTGATGGCGCCCCGCCTCGGCTCGGGTTACCCGGGGTGACGCGCACGCACGGTGCCGCGGCGGCCGCGGGGTACTGTGGGTGTTGTAGTCCCGCCGCCGTAAGGGCCGCGCACCCCCCGGCGCCCCCCGCGCTGCCGCCGCCGCCGCCGACACCGGGCTGGGGCGGACGCCGCCGCCCTCCGTGGCCCCCGCGGACGGGGGGGAGCCGGGCTCGGCGGCCGCCTTCAGCGGCAGKGACAGATAGTTCCCGCAGTCGGGGCCGCGCTCCGCATCGCCGCCGCCGCCCGCGGGCAGCCGAGGGGAGCGCGGCGATGCCGGGCCCCGCGGGCCGCCCTCGGGGGGGAGCTTGGCGGGCGCGGGGGCCGCGGCTCCGCCCGCCCCGCGGAGCGTGAGGAGGGCGCGGGGGGCGGCGGGGGGCTCGGCGCGGGGCGGCGGCGGGCCGCGCTGCCGCTGCCGGGCCAGGCTCTCGAAGGCGGCCGCCTTGGCCGAGACCTTGTCGGCGGCGCTGTTGGAGGGGCGGCGGGGCAGCCGCTCGCTGCTCGGGCCCTTGCCCGACGGCTCCTCGGCCTTGTCCGSCGGCGGCGGCGGGGGCGGAGCGGCAGCGGTGGCGGCGGGTCGGGAGCCGGCGCCCCGCTCCTGGCTGGCGATAAGGGAGAGGACGTGGCTGTCGGTGATGGGCAGAGGGTCGCTCTTGCGCTTCCACTCGCGCTTGTTGAAGCTGTAGAGCTCCTCCATGCTCCGCACCGCCGCCGTCAGCTTCTCCAGCGCGTTCTGCACCGGCGCTGCCTTGCTCTCCTCCCGCGGGTRCTCCTCCGCTCCCCGGCCCCTCTCGGGGGGCGGCGGCGGCGGGGGCTGGTGCCGCCAGGGCGCGGAGGATTTGGAAACGATCTTGAGCACGGCCGGCTGGCGAGCATCGCTCTTGTTGGGGGCGATGGTGGCCACTGGCAGCCTGCCCGAGGTGCGGTGCACCAGCACGGTGCCCTCCGGGGGGCAGGCGGGCGCCTTGCCCGCCGCCTTGGCCCCCGCCTCGGTGGGCTTGGTGCCGGTGTGGCCGACCGCCTGGCAGGTGATGACCACGGGGGAGAGCGACCGGGGCACACCGGCGATGACCAGCTGCTGCCGGGGCTTCTGCTCCGGGCCGCCTTGCTCGGAGGCGCCYCTGCCCTTGTCGCTGCTGTTATCTCCCGAATCGGCGCTGTAGGAGCTTTTGATGAGCTTCCGCACGTCCCGCACCTGGTGGAGGATCCCCTGGGCTCTGTACTTGCTGTCCCTCACGTCGCGCACCAGGAACTGCGGCACTTTGTCGGTYCCGTCGCCGGCCTTGAGAAGCTTGAGCGGCTGCCCCCTGCCCTCCTCCGGCGGCCGGCCTGCGATCTGCGGCGTCAGCAGCTGCGCGATGCTGAAAGCGGCGTCCCGGGGCTGCTGCACGCTGCCCAGGCTGATCTTGATCTCGGGGGCTTTGGGCTTGGCGGCGGGGGGCGAGGTGGCGGCGGCGGCGGCCGAGGACACGGCGGTGGCGGCGGAGCACTTGGTCGCCRTCTTGCCGGGATCCTTCTCCCGAGGGGTGTGCTGAATGGCGGGGACGAACAGGCGGGACATCTTGYTGGACTTGCCGGCAGAGATCTCGCCCAGGTCGGCTCGCCAGTCGTTCTTGGGAGAAAGTTTCAGCTTGCCGACGGGCGCCCTCTCCTCCTTCCTTTCCGCCTCCCGCTCCTTCCAGGACCTGAAGGCGCTGTTCTGGCTGCGGAGGAAAGTGGCCTTGATGGCCTCCGAGGCGCTGCGCTTCACCTCGCACAGCTCCTCGGACAGCGCCCGCTCCAGGCTGCGGTTCCCCTCGCGGGGCGTCGACGCCTTGGAGGCCGGGGAGCGGCCCCCGCCGCCCTCGCCCGCATCCTCCGCCGGCGCCGCGGCGCAGTCCGAGCCGCCCTCCGAGTGCCGGGAGTTCTGCCGCTGCACGCCTCCCTCCCGATGCCGCTCCCGGCCGGCGCTGCCGCCGGTGGCTTCGGGCTCCCGGCCCGCMCCCGGCCCGGTGTAGGAGGTGTCGGTGATCTCGCCCCGCTCCATCTTGAACTCGTGCTCCAGCTGCATCTTCTTGGAGATTACGTTTTTGAGGAGGCTGGAGGCGAACCTGGACTTCTTGCTGGAGCCTTTCCCGCCGCCCTCCGCCGCCGGCGGCTCCCCGGCCTCGGCGGCATCGCCGAGGTCCAGCAGGGTCACCACCCGGGAGCCGGCCCGCAGCCGCCGCGGCGTTTCGACGTGGGCGATCTCCCCGTCGAGCTTGCTGACCACGAACTCGAGGGCTTTGGTCTGCGAGCGGCCGGAGCGCAGCAGGCTGGGCTCGGCTCTCGGCCCCAGAGTGCCGCACTTGAGGTCCAGGTAGGTGGACCAGCGGTTGATGCCCAGGGCATTGTCGGACAGGGAGGCGGAGGAGGCGCGGGAGCCGGGGCGCAGGGTGTCGAAATAGGGGTACGCCAGGCTGCGGAAAGCCCTGGCCGTAAGGTTTCGCACCTCTTTGTCGGCATCGTCCAGCTCGCTGACGGCGCTGGAGGCGCCGCTCGAGTGCTCCCCTGCCCTGGCGGCCCCGCAGCGCGTCTGCAGCCGCGCGGGCACCGCGATGAACTTTTTCGCGTGGTCGCGGACCGCATCCTGTTTTAAACTCGCACTGCGGTCGGGAGCCGCGGCGACACGGAGACTCATGTCGCCTTCATGCTTGGCAGCGTAAACAGTGTTTTGCTTTCCGTGCACGTTGCTAGACTCATTTATAGCCCGGGAAGCGGCTTTGATTGATAGGAGAAGCTGGGCGCCCGGGCTCCCGCCGGGGCGGCCGGGCTGCTTGGACCGGCTTTCCCCCGAGCTGGCGCGCTTGTCCGCGCCGGGGGTGTCGTGTTCGGAGGTAAGGCTGACGATCTCGGTGCTGCTGGTGTTGTCGATGCTGTCCGTCTGGTTGTTGGGGTCGCTGGTGGTCGTGCTAAGGTAGCAGCTATTCTCCTCCTCCTCCGTCAGCGTGTCCCCCGGGGTCTCGTCGCTCCCGAAGGAGGCGTAGTCAACGAAGGAGTAGATCACGTTGTTATCCTCGAAGTCCCAGCGGGCGGCCAGCCCCGCGTCGAAGTCCATGTCGTGGTCCACCTCGCTGAGCTGGATCTCCTGCGTGCTGATATAGTGCGCCTCGTCGCGGCCGCCGCCGGGAGGGGAGCCCGGGGGGGCGCCGGGGGGAGTCGCCTTGCGCCCCGCGACCTCATCCTCCACTTCGCTTTCGTAGCCGAAGGACGACGAGGAGGTTTTGCCCTCCGTCGACACCGGGTCGCCCATTGCGGGAGAGTCGTCCGCCTTGGTCACGGGCGAAGGGCAGGAGGAGGAGGAGGACTCCGGGCAGCCCCCCGCCTCCGGCGTSCCGCCGCTCCCCGCCGCTTCCACGGAGCCGGGGCCGGTGTCAGCGCCGCATTCCGCCGCCGCCGGGGAAGGAGSGCGATCCCGCCCGCGGTCCAAGGATGCTGGCCCCGCTTCCTCTGCCGGGGGTCCGCCGCTCGCCGAGTGGCCATCCCCGGTCCCACCGGCTCCGCCGTCCGGTGCGGGACCGGACGCTCCCTCCGCGCCGCCGGCCGGGGCCGGTTCGGGCGTCTGGCGGCTCTCCTCCGGCCCCTGCGGCGAGCCGCGGATCTCCACGTACGCCGCCTCCCTCTCCTCCTGGATGGGCGCCTCCGGGCCGGGGTTCGGGCTCGGGTTTGTGCTCGGCTCCCGCTCCGCCGCCGCGCCCTCCGGGCCGGCTCGGGGGCTGGCGGGCCGCTGGCCGGGCGCGTCCATGCCGGGGCCGTCGGGGCGCGGCAGTGGCCCGCGGGGGCGGGTTGCTGGGATTAATGAAAACAACAACAAGAAATCAAAAAACAGTCCAGCTACCACACTCAATTTCTCAGGAACTAATAAGAGACAAAGGAGAGAAGAAATCAGAACAGTCGGAGCAGTCATGTGGAGGTCTACTGTCTACTATCATCAGCCTGAGCGAAGGTTATGAAAAATTCTTCATTTTTAATTAATTTCAAGAGCTAAGCAGACTTTTCCCTTGTGTAACAGCAGCACACCCAACCAACACTTCCCTACATTCAACATTGACAAAAAGCATTTTATCACTCAAAGCACGACAACAGCAACGGCTAACACGCCTGAAATTTGTCCAGCAGGAGCGAACACAGAGACGAGCGTCAGCGCTGGGGCAATAGTGCCGCACGGGGCCTCCGGTGGGTGAAGCGGCTGCCCCTGCTGTGCCACCAACACCCAACAGCGTCACTCACCGGCCAACAAGCACGGTTCATCCGCTTTCCCAGCGAGGGCGAGCCGGCAAGCAGCTCCCGAGCGCGTGCGCGGGGCTCCAGTCCCGTCGGACCGCCGCCAAGGCCGCCCGCGCCCTCGAGTCCCTGGGAGCGGCGGGCCGCCCTCAAACGGAGTTCCCGAGCCCGCAATTGTGCTCACACCGCGTCACGCGCCTAAATACGCCCACTGAACGGCGCCCCGCCTCGGGCTCGGTTACCGGGGAGCGCACGCACGTGCCGGGGCGGCAGCGGGTACTGTGGGTGTTGTAGTCCGCCGCCGTAAGGGCCGCGACAGCCCCGGCGCCCCCGCGCTGCCGCGCCGCCGCCGATCTCGGCCGGGCGGGGCCGGGCGGGCCGGGAGGGCGGGGCGGGCGGAGCGGGCGGCGGGGAGCGCCAGCCCGTGGCTCTGCGCGCCGGGGGGGGGGCGGCGGGCCGCCGGCTGGGGCGGTGGCGGCGGCGGCGGCTGAAGGCGAGCGGCGCGATGGGCGCGGCGGGGTGAGTGACCGGGCGTCGGGGAGCGCGGCGGCGGGGAGCGCGGAGGGGCCGCGCTGGGGGCAGTGTGGGCCGGAGATGCTGTGCCGGGGGGGCGGGGGGCGCGCTGGGCATCTGGGGCTGCTCGGGAGCGCGCCTGGCAGCGCTGAGGGGGCACTTCTTTGGGGCGCTGGGGGGCAGTACTTATGGGGCAGTAACTGGGAGCGCCGGGGGGCACTTTTGGGGCGCTGGGGGCAAGGGGTGACCACCACGGGCTGGGCAGGGAGGAGTGCAGTGCGATAGGGAGCAACTGGGGGGCAGTATAGGGCGTCTGGGGGCATGGGGGCACTACCCGGGGGCAGTGCTGGGGGCACTGAGAGGCCTCTGAGGGCACACCAAGGGCCGGAGACACGCGCTGGGGAGTAGCGGAGCGAGAGAGGCACCTGGGCACTACCGGGGGAAGGAACTGGAAGGCTTGGGGAGCACTGGGGCAGGAATTTGCAGGGCGGGGGGGCTCGCGTGGGTAAAGCGGGGACAGGATGAGCAGTGCTGGGGGTGAACGCCAGTGCTATCCGCCGCGTGCCTCTGGAGGGGAAGGAGCAGAGGGGGTGAATGGGGCGGCGAAGGCAGCGCTCGGGAGATAGACTGCAGAGGAGGCCACGCAGCCCGGAGAGGGTGAGTGCTTACCCCGAGAACGGGGATGCTCCCCATAACCCATCCCCGTGGGGTACAGCTGGGGGGATCTGTGGCACCACAGGGCCAGCGACAGGAGGGCTGCAGGCTAGGATGCCGCCGGGAACGCGCGCTGGAATCGGGCTCCCTTGTCCGGTAGGCCGGAGCAACGGAGGAAGAGGAAGAGGCCCAGGGAATCTCGGGCTGCGATGCTGCGTTGTCCAGTGGCAGCGAGAGGCGGATGCAGGAGCCTTTGTATGGGAGAGCGGCGCGAGCAGGAGCCGCCGCCAAGGACCTGACAGGCCCCTGGTGCTGATGTTTGTTATCCTGTGTCTCTGTTGTGTATTGATTTCCAGCTGATAGGGTGAAAGATGGAAAGAGGGGAGCACGGAAGGAGGAGAGGGAAGGAACATGGGAAGGGCTCTGCCTGCACAGAGGAACATTTATTGCACCAGTCCCAGCACGCAGTACCACTACCGGAGCGTCCTCCCAGGGGAGCTTGCAATGGAGATCCAGGAGCTGGCCTCTCATAGAAGGGAGTAGGACATCCAGAAGATAGACAGTGGTTTCTATCTGGATGGGCTGAAACAAGAGCTCGCCGTGCCGCTTCCTGAAGATCGCCGAGTCTGGATAGAAGGGCAGGCATGGAGTAAACATCAAGGAAGAGCAAACTGGCTGACCCTAAGGTCCCCTTCGGTGGCCTGCGAGCTGAAGGACTGCCTGGGGCTTCTCGAGCAACTACCCCAGACACGTGAAGAGCGCGGCCAAGGAGGCAACCGCAGACACGAGCAATACAAACACACACAACCCGGAGGCGGCCGCAGAACCCTACAACGTGTGCCGAGCACATCAGCGCTCGCGAGCCCGGCCTCCGTGGGCTCTCGAAAGAGCCCCTACACAAAGCGTCCCATCAAACGGATGGTACATCGAGAAGTGACGACTGACAGGAAGTACTACCATCGCGACCTGAAGGAGAAACCAGCGGGGCGCTTCCCTGCGGATTAGGCAGACCAATAGAAGCAGGGGACCTGGCATGAGTGGGCTACATCTTGGCACGGCTTTCGGGACCGGAGCAGACGATCGGGCCATACGGCCGGGCGCGAAGCCAATGATTGCACGTCAGGGGATGCTGTGGGTGCAGCGATTGGAAGAAGTTACAGCGAGGGAGAACATAGAGGATCGCCCGAGCGGGTGGTGAGGTGAGGAGCCATCCGGAGCTGCCGAGGGCCGACCGAGTGGACAAGCAAGCGCTTCTAGCTTCGCACGTGGATCCAACAGGTAACGGCATCCTTCCTGAAGGTAAGTGAGGTAGAGGACGTCCAGCGCCCTACCGGTAACACCAAATCACAGTTCCCTACAGAAGGCGTGGACACGGTTGGGGAAAGATTTTTATAAAGTATGAAGAAAGATGAGGAGTAATTTACAAACATAGTGAGAGTGGCAGCATAAAGAAAAGATGCGAGAGAGGAACAGGTATGGTGAGAGAGATGCACAAGAGTGTCTGAGAACACACACGCCAGTATTGGAACCAAATTAACCAGATCAGAGAGGAGAGAGTCAGAAGAATTAGGTGACGAGGAGGACTAGAACCTGAGTAGTAGATCGCTCCAAAGTTGCCCCCCGTTTTTTGTAAGTCCTTTTCTGGTAGTTCTTGCAACTCCAGTACACTAATGGTTTAGATAGGAGTCCATGGTTATCCGCAAGTTAAACTATGCCCATACATCCCGTGTGTCCTTAGATATATATCACAACCTCACCAAGTCACGTATGAGTCAGCTGCTCTCGAGTGTGAGACTGCTGGAAAGTAACGAGTATCAGCGACAAACAAAAAGTCCTAGGCACGCGGCTGACCTTTAAATAGTCTAGAAAAGGCTTGTGTGCACTTTAAACATGAAACAAACGTACCCCCTGCCCTGAACCTTACCATGAAATGTATCAGTTTCTGCTTATCACCAGTTTTCAGGATGGCTGATAGCGCCCGTCCACAAGGCCGAGCAGCATTGTCGTAGAAGCATTTAATGGCAAGAAACCAGCTCCACGGAATCCTCTGGTCTGTGTGTGAGAGAGGGAGAGAGGTTCTTAAAAAAGTGACCGCTCCTGGTTGTTGAGAGTCGAAACGGAAACAATAAGTTTGTTTATGGGTAAATGTCCTGATAGAGAGAGTCAGGCACGTGCGATAAGGGCGGAAGAGCTGTCATTCATCGGGCCACCGTAGTTGCTGACCGATGACCCTGAGTAGCCCCAGGACAAGTGAGTGCTCAGCCTCCTGAATTAATCAGTGAATGCATAACGCCACTCCTCATACTCCATGTTTCTGTCCCTTAGAGGCCTGGTGATCTTTTTTTTTTATATTTTTAAATGGAGCATTTGTTCCAAAAATTTCAGAAGGTATTTCTTGTATTAAGGCGTGGAGCGGTGTTGGGAGATGAAGGAATGCCGCGGTCCGGGAGGCTCCCGGCTCCTCCCGCCAGATGACGTGGTTCGGGATTACCTTGGGCGAGGAACGCCTTTGGGTGTTTTCCTCCTCCGTGCCAATGGGAAGACCTTTGGGGTGTTTGGTGCACCACTGATTCGTGAGAAAGGCATGCTCTGTCCACACTCCCCATGCACTTTGGAAGCTGTGGTGGATGCCCTGTTGGGTTTTCTGTTGTGCGGTGTGGGTGGGTGCTGGGGAGTACTATATCCATGCCCCACACCACCTTCCCTCCCACCGCTCGGCAGCCTGGAGGCTGTCGTCAGCTGCTACCAGTCCCGACTCTCCCGCCTGGCCTGCCTCAAAGGTTTTCTGTCATCCTGGAGTCTTTGTGATGTAAATTATAAATCTCGGGAATATTACTCATCTGCCTGGAGGTGAGAATGTGGTGCAATTACCTGGCGTGGGGAGGTTAAGTTGAAAGGTTTCTGTGTCTTTCTCGCTATATAACAATGAATATTTTATAG